>CM049384.1:20923188-21165853 GCA_026937815.1 Etheostoma perlongum | reverse complement strand
ACACAAGGCTTAAATGTCCAAGCAAAGCTTTATTTGAAATCTTGTTCAGGTTGTCAAAGCCACAAAGTCTTTTTCCGGTTACTCTGAACAAGAATCCACCTTTTAAGCCAGCTTCATTCCCACTCTGTGTGAGACATCACATATCGAGTGTGTCAATCAGGTTTAGGATTTTAAAATTAAAAGCTTAAATCTATATTTGAAATCTTTATCAGGTTGTTAATTCAACCTTCTTGGAATTCAAGTCAATTTGACCCGAGAACAACACAAGGGTTAATTAGCTAGAGGGGAAATATTTCTGTTTCTTAATGTACCCATTGAATAGGTCATCTTAGTCATCAGAAAAATAATGCCCTCAGGGAAGAGTCCAACCGAAGGAAACACAGACAGGAGCAGGCACACACAAAATGATCAGACAAGAGAGCCAGCTCAGTCTGTCCATAAACGGCCTCAGCTTGGTCCCGATGATACCACACTTGGCCATCATCAGCGCCATCTCTCTTTCACACAATTTGTGTCTGTTCTTTTAAGAATAGAATAATACTCTAAAAGTTCATGCCATAAATGTATTTACAATTCTATATTACATTACACAATAAAGAACAGGGAAAAATAAGAGCAGCAATATATATTATAGTATTGTTACAAAGATTTCTGCTTGCCTCTAAGAGACTAATGTTGCCGCTTCAGACAATCACTGATATCACAACACACTGCTGTACTGTTCTGTTACCTGTTGAGAGAAACAAATTGTTGTATTAAGTTTGTGACTACCGTAATTTCTCAAATAAAAGCCGGGTCCTTTATTTACCTGAACCGCAGAAGTTACCCAGCTTTTATTTGAAACAGGCTTTTATTAGAGGCAGACCTTTATTTATAATTCCATCTGTTTGATTAGTATAATTGTTTTAAATAAACCGTTTTAAATGAAAAGCCATGGCGTTCCAGTGGACAGAGATCATTCATTTTTTAAGAAATATCTGCAAACATATCCCCATACAACAACAGCCAGAAGGGCGACAAAGCAATTTGGGTCAGAAATAATCAAACCCCACCACTGTGGGGTTTGATTATTTCTGACCCAAATTGCATTTACAGGGTTCAGTTTGAACCCTGTAAATGTACCAGGTATGTATTTCAAATATAGGTAGCCTACTACGCTATTGTTGGTAGATTACAATAAGAGCATACAGTAGTTATACCACACCCCCGGCCACTATCAGAGGCCTGGCTTTTAATTGACTACCGGTCTTTATTTGAGGAATTAGGGTAGTTTGGATCTGACAATTAGCATGGCAACGAGGTGGAGGGGCTTGCCGCCCATTGCATTCAAAGTGAACCATTCCTGCTTCAGCTCCTAAACTGAGATGTACAGGGATGAAGCTACTGATGCTAACTTTGGGCTAACCGTGGGCCAACTCCTCCCTCACTTTAGTCGTGAAAGGCTGTTGTCTAATGTCAGGTTTTAAAAACATTACATTTTATTTTCATTAAAAGGTTAGCTCACTAAAATAAAATAGTTGACATCATGCAGGCACTTGTTGCTACATGCAACAATCAAACCATCAAAATGAACACAGATGTAATAACAAATCTAAAATAAAAAAACGTTAGCCATGTAAAAGCGACACCCCAAACCGACTTGTACTTAAGTAAAAGTACTGTTACTTCAGAATAATATGATTCAAGTAAAAGTAAAAGGTAGTCATCCAAATAATTACTTGAGTAAGAGTAAAATAGTGCTTGGTGAAAAAACTACAAGTACTGAGTAACTGTTGAGTAACGTCTGATTTATTTTTAACACAAGCATTCAATCAGACAGAAAAAAATACAGAATAATCATCTTTCAGCAAATTATAGTTCATCCAATCAATAAAATAAATCAAAATTCATTTATTAATTACAAATAGTTTAAATAAAATTAGCTGGTAGCAAACTTTATTAGCTAACGGCTAACTTTTAACTGTGTCTTCTTATCAGCATTAGCTTATGGCCACTTTTCGCTTACAGCCCCTATTGCAATGGCTGCAGGTAACACACTTGGGCAGCTAATCCACATAACACCTGTGGTTTAACTCTAGATTCTTGTCTCCCAGGATATATCCCTTTGTGCCCCATTTTAATTCCAAGTATTTTGTGACAGATGGCGAAAATGCAACTAGACTACTGATGAAGTGATTTGTATGTTTGTGTCATATATAATGTAATTATCCTAACATTCTTCTTAATTTACTAAACTGGTTTAATTATCTGCTAAAGTTTAGCATTTTGTTTTCATTCGCACATAAGATTTTTCTCAGAAGGTTTCCTAAATTCTAAAGTAATGCTTGGGCCTCTCACCAAGGTATGTTACTAATGGCACTATATTGACAGTAACCCATTGTTTAACTGGTGTCTCATTGTAAAAAGAATACAGATAATGAAGTGAAAGAAAAAGGAAGACATTTTTGCTTGTTATTGGCCCCATATGGCCACATGAGGGAGTCAAAGTATGCACCTTTTTTAAGCTTAGGCCATGCTGCTTTTAAATCCCCCCTCCTTAAGGACACATCAAATAATAAGATTTCTTTACAAGCGTTGCTGATTTTTTTATGCTTTCACAGGAGTCAAGAAATTCTCAATAACTATAACTTCATCAAGCTGAAGAAGATACTAAAAGGTTTATTTTGTGTGCTTTTCAACCAAGTCTATATTACAGCCCGCTCTTATTTCTCATTGCACAAACAACATGTATGTTAATAAATGTAACATATTTGAGTTGCCAATAACTGGCTTGAAGAAGAGCTCTGTGACCATGCTGTGGCTGATTGTCTGGACGCTGGAAGCTGCTAGAAGGACGTGGCTGAGGCGAGTGGGGTCCTCTGGGTGCAGGAGGTGGACGGCTTCTCGGAGAGCTCTCTGAGCTTCCTGTTGGAGGCGTTCAACAGACAACGAGGCACTCAGTCCTTGCACAGCTGTAGCACATGAAAAGAAGTTTCTGTTTAAGCTCATATCGAACAACTTCATGAGAAGGGCTATGGAAGCACAACCAGAGCTGGGCAATATATCAATGTTATATTGAAATTGATACATGAGGCTAGATATTGTCTTAAATTAAGGATATCCTAATATCGTTATAAGACACAAGCATGTCTTTGCCTGGTGTACATTACAGTAAAGTGATTTTCTTTTACTTACCAGACTTAAATTCTGTTTTATTATTTGCCTTTACCCACCTAGTAATTGAATGCACATTATTGGTGATTTTTTATCGAATCTTATTGGGTTGATATTTTGTTAAAGCCCGAATAGTCAACCCTACAATTCCGCCATTGATGTATTTGGTCAAAAAATATCCTGATATTTCATTATTTGCCCAGTGCTAAACACAACTGATAAAATGGGGGTTTTACCTGGGTTAAACAACAAAGCACCCTTCAGGTAAGCATATTCCTTTGGACTGAGATCCAGATTCCACAGCTGATATAAGCAAGATCTTAATTTGTGGACTCCAGCCAGAGTTGGTAGATCAGCCTCCTTTCCAGTGAGTCCTGATCCGAGCAGAATCTGTCTGAGGATGCTTGAGTTTGGCACATTAGTCACTTCAAACACTATCTTTTCTTGGGCAAGCCCCAGGACCAATAAAGGAACCCAGCAGTGTCTTAACAATGATGACTGGTCTTGTGATGGAAGCTGACTGAACGATGGTAAACTTTTCACGAAGCAGATGGTTTTCTCCAGCACGCCAGCGGCCACTTGGCCGGTGGCCTTTGGGTCCTTGAGGCAAACTGTCCTCCTCTGCTCACAGTGGCAGTTGTATGCTGTAGCGTTACCCTTCAGTTCGCTGTTAAGGTAGCCAATCTCCACCCCGCTCAAGATGTTATAAAGGATAGCGTGAGGATGCTGAATCCGGTAACCAGAGCAAGTCCTGTTTGCAATCTCTTCCAGGGGAAACATTATAAAGGAATAGGTAATCCGCAGAATTTAAGTAAGCTCCAAAAATAATGAACAGTGTCACTCCAGTGAACTCCACAAGCTCCGGTCCCAGCAGTATTTATATTACTACTGTCCAAACCTAGCTTTGGCCCTCCTTTTAAAGACCCTGCATTTAAGGAACGAAAAGGGACGCTGGACTTCCCATGCAGACAGATCTTGGTTCCCACCACGTGGCGGCAATAAGGCTAGTTAAACTCTGCAGTTGCACAGGGAAGGAAAATGCAAAAGCATGGGGTGAATGACATTTATCATGTTTACCTCAGTCATTAACTCAGCCTGTACCAATCTATCAAGGACTGACGGGGTCAACACACAGGCTGCCACCTGACCTGTGCCCCAGTTACACCTTGGAACTGCATGACAGGATGCAATGATTTTTTTTTATAGGTTATGAGGATTCAAACTGTTCTGTTTCAGAAATGACATGAAAGGAGATTGAATGTACTGGCACAACATCTGACTGCCTTTATCAGGTTTACCTGACTGTATTAACTAAATGTTTTCTGACATTTACAGAATTGTTTCTTTCTGTATTTCAAGATGAAGGCACCAAACTCCTCAAAAAAGCTTCCCTAATTAAGGTTCATGTAAATTGCCATAGTATATAATCTTGGCCCAAGACAATGCTGTGAACCTATGGATATCACTAATATTATCTGTGGTGCTAGCACTAAAGTAATCATCATATTTTTTATGATTTATAACATACAATGTTAATAATACTTGTAACATCTTAAAAAGGATAGCTGGTTTATTCTTTGACCTACCCATTAAATTGCCATCAACTGCCCAGCTTCCATTGTTTAATAATAATAATAATGATAATAATTTACACTGTTTATTGATACCCAGTGGAGAAATTACAATTGCATCCATAATTGTAATTTAGGCTACACAGTATGAATGTACAAAAAATCTCAGAAATTGCAAAGTTGGGAAGTACTTTGGAGAAGCCATTTGTCAGGCAAAGACACTAAATATTGTCTTGTTAGCAATGGTTATTAGTGTAACTGTAACTACGTCTTTTCCTGGTATAGTTAAAGAAAAAAAAGAAAACAAAAGCCAGCAATGATTATTATCCCCCATACTTATTATTCCGCCACATTTTGTCCCGCTACTAGTCACGGAGCATTACCAACACATAAACACAAAATACATGAAAACATATGTAAAGATCGGTAATGGTGTGCTATGAGTTTTCTAAGAGTTTTGCCATGCGGTTTTTACAAAATCTGCAAAAAACTGCACAAAATTTCCCATTGACTTTAATGGGAAATCTTTGGGAAATTGCTTAACATAGCTCAAAACAACCCCTTTTTGTACTGTATTGCCATACTTTAACAAGACAAGACAAGACTTTGGCCTTTATTGGGCTGAATTGGCATTCTGATATCAAGCACTGTTTCTACCAAATCACAGTTCATGTATCGTCCAGTTTTCAGTCTCTTTCAGATTTTCCAATGTGTGTGTATGGGGATGGAATGTTGAGAGCCAGAGGGAGGACCGAGGTCGACCCTCTGAAATTTTTCCAAACAAATTGCTTTCTCCTCAACAGTTTTCGCTCTTCATACATCATGATTGGTGAAAATGTAGGAATGTGTGCCAGTCGCAGACATGAAGCTATGGAATCCACCAGACCAAAACTTTTGGCTGATGTGTTCATACTAACTGCCGATAGAAACAATGAAAAGAAATATTTGGAAGGTCGCAGAGCGTTCCCTGTTTGTTCCCTTCTCTGTGTGACATATATTTGACAACGCAAACATAAATGAACACATCAATGCGTTCGTCAGACTTTTATCTCTCTTTTGATGATAATATTTTTGCCAATTGGACCTACGGTTTTTCATAGCATATCATAGTAGGGGGTCAGAGTGTCCTTCCCCAGGGAAGTTTTGAGCATCAACAACTTAATTTCCTATATTCGGATACACTTTCATGCACCAATTTCCAGGGGAAATAGGCCTTCTTTATTTAGCCTATGTGAAGAAGAAAAACACAGATGACAATTCAAAATATATCAAAAATATAATGGAAAGTATGTTGTTGCATGTCATTGGGCATTTTTAAGTGGGTATATGGAAATGCTGGAGCTTTCTTAGTGCGTATACCTGCGTATCATGTAGACTACATCCAGGGGTGATTATAGGATCAGACCCGATGAACAACAACGTCACCTGATTTTTTACTAAGATGGAACTATCCCTTCAGCAACAAGTTTGCAAGCTCTAACTTGAAGCACTAAAATCTATTTTTGAGACCCCCCTAAAAAATCGCCCATGACTACACCACTGCCTCCTGGTATTTCTGGTATGATTTAATACAGGAGGCAGTGTTGCAGTTGGTGGACATTGCTACACTTGGAAGCTCACTGTGCCTCATGTGAAAGTCTGTTTGCCTCCCCTAAGCACATTGTTAGAAGGCTTTTTTTAAAGCCTCAAAGAAGGTTGAATATTTTAAAAAGTATGAATGTGATTTGAAAGTTGAACACTACCCTGAATCAGAATCAGAATCAGCTTTATTTGCCAGGCATGAGGAATTTTTCTTTGGAGCAAGGTATGCAACATTTTAAAGTTTGAGTAGTAATAGAGTTTCTCAAAAATTCTGAATAACCAAATACAAACTCCTCCTCCTATTATGGAGACTGTTTAGGTCAAACAGCAGATGTTCACCAGTGTTATTCAGATGTGCACCAAAATTTCTTTCGGAATTTTCTAGTCTAATATTATTGTCCACTACGTTGTGTGACAACTCAGTGGCAAAAAAAACACGTTTATAAAGCAATTGAACCTATGTTTGTTGCGTTTGATAGAGGTTTAACATTATATTTACAATAAAATATTTTTTTTCTAGAATATTCTTCCTGGGCGCCAACTTGCATCTGAAAAAATGCTCTCACTTTATTGGATTTCTCGCCTGTCATTTAAAATCTGTTGTTCCAATTGGTGAAATCTAGCGTGGGCGGGGTTTGTTTCCAGGAAGTGAATGGTGTGGTGTGACTACGGTGACTACGGGCCTGTCACACTTTTTGCTTGTCATTCGCACAGCTAATATTTAATTCAACGGTTTCTTAATCCACCAATATGGGTGATGATGAAGAAAAGTATGACGGCATGTTGCTTGTTATGGCGCAACAACACGAAGGAGGGATACAAGAGGTAAGTCAGTGTGTTGCCAACATAATAACGCTAACATGCTAACGTTGAAGCTAAGTAATAGTACCCTGTAATGCTAGTAGCTAGGCACGATGGACCGTGTACTGTAGGTAGCTAGTTACACCTCGACTTAAGCACTGACGTTAAGTGTTATTTTACAAGTTTGAGCTTATATTGTTATCATTATGTATGCTCTCTCCTGCTGGACAGATCATCACCTTACGTCTTTTATTTTTGGACTGTTCTCTTGAATTCAGAATACAAAGCAACACAAAATTTCAGTCAAATCTCATTTTACGTATTGTTAAACTCCCTTTCTAAAGTAGCTATTTCCCTGGAAGATGTTAAGGTTATGTTAATATTCGTTATACAATTAAACGTGTATGCATGCTGCACTGAGATGCTGAGCCCTGTGTGGGTAGTGTCAAATGTCTGAAATTTCTAGAAGAATCAGTTTTCCTTCCACATATGTTTCTAATAATAAAATATACATGCAATTATGAGAAGGCAGAGACAGTTGAGTAAAGGAAGGATACAGATTATAAAGCAATAAATAACAGGATTGGAGGAAAAAAATAATGATGAATGTTCATATGCATGTCAGCCATGAAGCTGATAAATATGTCCATGCAAACAGTGCTTATGTCCAAATTAAACTTTGATGGAATTTGATTTTTCTCTCTCTCAACAGTTAGTAAACACATTTTTCAGCTTCCTCCGCCGCAAAACTGATTTCTTCACCGGTGGAGAGCCAGGTGCCGCAGAGAAGGTGAGCAATGTTACTGTCTACAGCTGCATATAAGAATATGTACTGTACTATGTCGTGGCAGCGGCAGCATACCTCATATCTGTCCGATTCATTTATTCTTTTTTTTTAGTTAGTCAAAGATGCTCTCACCCACCACAGTCAGCTAGCGCTGAAGTCCCACAAAGAGAAGCAGATGAAACAGGAGAAGGAAAAGAAAGAGAAAGCCAAAAGAGCTGCCAAGCTAGCAGAGGAAGAGAAAAAAAAGAAAAATGATGATGGCCCCAGAATTCAGGAGCTGACTGATGAAGAAGCAGAGAAACTTCAATCTGAACTTGACCAGGTGAAATCTGGGAGCTTTGATGTCACATGTGAATCCCTGCGGTTCTTCTAGTACGCATATCATTAATGTTTTTGTGTGTGTTGTTCACATTTTAGAAAAAGAAAGAAGAGGAGAAAAAGCAGACTGCTGGAACAAACACAGAAAAGTCATCTGACAAAGTAGAAAAAGAGAAGGGGGTGAGTGGACACATTTTGGTTTCATTTTAGTGTTGCTGAGCAGTAAAACCCGTTGCTGCTGACGTGCTTATCTTAATGTCCATTTCCCCAGTCCGACTCAGATGGAGAAGAGGATGAGAAGGACAAAGATAAACTGAAGCCCAACGCAGGAAACGGAGCTGACCTGCCAAACTACAAGTGGACACAATCCCTGTCTGAAGTTGATGTGAGTGCCTTTTAACTGATTGTTGGTTTCTGTGGAATGTTTCTGCTTCACCAACTTGTTTCCCCAAGCCTCTCAGAGTAGTTGCTTTTTGAGCATCTCCTCCTTTCTGTAACAGCAGAACCAAGTTTGTGTGGAGAGTCAGGGACGCGAAATGTTTCTGTTGCTGTCAAATATGCCATTGTTGTCATCATGTCATGGTCATGCTACTTGATAAAGGTAAAAATAGGAACGTTACGGCCGTGTATGAAGCCCCACACACTGCCTCGGTCATCAGTCGTCGGACAGTCATTAAATCGCAGGTCTTTCCGTTTGTTTTGAATGCCTGCTGCAAAAAGTTAAGTCTGATTCAATAAAATTTTTGGAGAAAAGCAACCCAACGTCAACCTGCGCTGGACAATCATGTGATGTTAACCGGCGGCTCTCAGGCTCGTCAATCCGTATGGCGGCGTGTGAGTCCTGTAACGTTACAGTGACAGGGAACATCACTGCCTTTTATCGCTGCTACAAAAAAAAGTTTTGAACACTATGAAGGTTTAAAAAAAAAAAGGTATCTACCGGATTGAACGCAGATTTCGGTGCCTCATTCCAGTGTCATTTATATGCCTTTTGCGCTTCTCTCTGATGCTCTGAAACAGACGTTAGAAGCAACGGAGACATCACAGCACGTGTCGCTAGTTAACGCTTTACTTGGCAGCAAGTAACGTTAGCCTACCGTTAGCTAGCAGCTGGATTAAACACAGTTAAAATGCTGACAGCTAAACGATGTAAAGGGTGTCTGTATTTCACTGTAGAGGATTCCAACAGCACCACGTTAAAGCAGTGTGCAGCTATCTCGTGGTGCATTCAAAGTTATTGTAAAATTCCCAATTACCCTATTTATTTATTTTAAATATCGGTTTAGGCACCGGCACCGTTTTTAATAGTATCATTTCAGCACCGGTATCGGTAAAAACCCAAACAATAACAAACCCAAACAAGCACCGAACTGCCCAGGAGTTTGTGTGACTACAGCTGACTGTTTTCAGTAAAGCAGTTGCCTCTTCTTTCTCAATCACAAGCTGCCTTCAGGTGCGGTTGGAAATATTGGTTTCCCTCGCCACTGCCGCGAATCCTTGAATATTCACTGTTGAAAAGCACAGAAGCTCAAAAAAACTGTATTCGTTCCAGCCCTACCGTAAACAAAACAGAATATAACAGCAACATTGCATTTTAACATCCTCCTACAGCTGGTCGTGCCTTTTGATGTGAAGTTCCGCATTAAAGGGAGAGATGTAGTGGTCGACATCCAGCGGCGCTCCATCAAGGTGGGCCTGAAGGGACACCGTCCGGTTATTGACGGCCAGCTTTGCAACGAAGTGAAGGTAGAAGAAAGCTCCTGGCTCCTCGACGACGGCAAGGTTGTTACAGTCCACTTAGAAAAGGTGAGAACACCGTGTGTGTGGAGGGGGGCTGTCATTATTAGGGCTGGGCAACATATCAGTATATGGGGCTAGGTATCGTCTTAAATTTTGGATATCGTAATATCCTGATGTGTTGCCTTTTACTGGTTTTAACGGCTGATACTTGATAGTAAGACAGCCAATTGACATTAAAAATATATTACTTTTATTCTTCACAGCTTTCAAACTTATGAATACACGCAAGTCATCCAAGTCCTCATGCCTCAAGTCAAGTCACATTTCAACTCATTAACTTAAAAGTCCAAGTCGAGTCAAGTAATTTATTTTTTTGTTAAGTCATCAAAACGGTGACTGGAGTCAACTCTCAGTCCAAGTCTCAAGTCCACATCTCTTGTTCTAATAGTTAATCTGCATCTCTTTAGCATTTTCAAAGTGAATAAAAGCACTAATCCTATTCTTTAATTTCAGATTAATAAAATGGAGTGGTGGAGCCGGATTGTTACCACAGATCCAGAAATTAACACCAAGAAAGTCAGTCCAGAGAACTCAAAGGTAAAGCATGTGTATTCTGGCTCCATAAATCTGCAGCAGCACCTTCCTGCTCTATCCTAACTGTGTGTGTGTGTTTTTTCTCCTGCTGAGCAGCTGTCAGACCTGGACGGAGAGACCCGTGGTATGGTGGAGAAGATGATGTATGACCAAAGGCAGAAATCAATGGGCCTGCCTACATCTGAAGAGCAGAAGAAACAAGACATTTTTAAAAAGTAGGTTTCCAGTTGTTGCGTCAATAATGCAGCGGTGCAGTTTAGCTCCGTAATCATAAAGATCTGACATCTTAACGTAGATGTTGACTGACTCTCCAAAGCAGACACTGCATTTAGGGTCCGTTTAACAGAAACTTAATTATGTAAATGTAAATGGCCTGTTCTTATAATAGCGCTTTTCTAGACTACTCAAAGCGCTTTTACATACTACAGGAACCATTCACACACATTCACACACTGTGGCTGAGGCTGCCGTACAAGGTGCTACCTGCTCATCAGATAAACACATTTACACTCGGCGCAGCATCGGGAGCAACTCGGGGTTCAGTGGCAGGTGACCACTCTACCACAGCCGCTGTTTTATGTATGGAGACTTCATAAGAAGAGTGAATTCAAAAGCTGCCTTTAAAGTTTTGCCGCCAGCGTTACCTGCTACCTACCAGGCTCATCTGCTGTAACAACAGGTAATAAAAGCTAGTGTGGTGTTTGCAACTGCCTCTGCCTGCACACACGGGACCTGGTTCAAGGAGAGAAAGAAAAGCTGAAATGAGGTGTAAACTTTCACTCTATCACTTCACTGTCTAACACCAAAACTAAGCAGTGCCTTAGGAAAAAGAATGGATGGAACAAGAAATACGGCATGTCTGGTTCTGCTGCGTGGATTTTGATCCTTTTTTGTTTTGAACTGCTCATTGTCTAAAACCGATTTATAAAGGGGAGAAGCTTAAAACTTTTCTGCTGCTTCCAGAGGCATACAAACATGGAAAAAAAAACTATCCATGTTTTGGGTGAGATATGGTTTGTGAATGTCCTCTGCCTTCTGTCTCCGGTTGAGCTGTTCAAAATCTGCACGGCTTTCTACGTAACTAGCCAAAATGAGGTGGTTAACCGTAGCACGTGCTAGCGCTAGCATGCTAGCTTGTTCTTAACAACACAACACACACTAATTCACCATAATCTCCAAAAGAACTACTTCCATGTCCCTGTTCTGCAGGTATTCCACAAGTGTCCCTCATTTCCACAAGTGTCCCTCATCCCTCAGCTAATCCTGCCTTGTACTGACCAAAGTTGGAGAAAGACTTATCTAGCTGATGGGATCTTACCTAGCTACTGAGCATGTGCAACTCCCAACAAAGATAGTATAGAAGTGAGATGTCTCATTCTGGAGCTAAAACAAGAGACCTAAACACACAGGGTGAAAACAGGATCTGCAGCTGTGTACAGTACAACAAAAATATGGTGTTTTTTGAAAATAAAACTATGTAAACCTATTCTGGTACAGCCTCTAAATACAATTATGAACCTGACAATTAGCATAATATGGGCACTTTAATCAGTGGAGTACTTCATTGTAGAATATGTCAAATATACAGCAGTTGTTAACTGTGATAAGACCTGGATCTGGGCCAGCAACAGAGCTGTGAGGCCGAAGTGAAGGACGCTCTCGTATCACTGCTGGCTCAGTTCACACCAGAAGAGTCATGCTGTTATGTTGACCTCCACTTCCTCCCCAAGCTAGTTAAAGCTGCCTCTGAAGATCTTGTATAGTTTTTATAAGGGTTAAACCATATTACTGTGATGACTGTAGTCAGGATATAAAGTTGTTTTATAGACACAAAGTTCACATTGTGTCTTTCAATCCCATGTGTTGTCTGCTAGTGTCATCTCAGAGGGAATGAGACTCTCTTCCCTGTTCACACATTTAAAAAGAAATTCACTCCTCGGCCAGATGGAGGTGCAATAGATAAAGTTAGAAAATGTTTTCTGCCTGCACCCTGCAGACCCATGCTGTCTAACCAGAAATATATACCATATCCCAGACTAGGGCTGCAGCTAACTATCATTTTCTTTATCAATTGGTCTGTTGATTATTTTCTCGATTTAATCGATCAGTTGTTTGGTCTATACAATGACAAAAAATGGTGAAAAATGTCGATCCGTGTTTTCCAAAGCCTAAGATGACAGCCTCAACACAAAGACGTTCAGTTTACTCAAAATAGTTGGCGATTAATTTAAAAGTTGCAGTTCTATCTGAGTCAGCTCTGAGATATGTAAAATAGGGGTTATAGACAAATAGACACAGAGAGAGGGGTAAGAAAATTATGCTGTAACATACAGTATGTATCAGAATCAATACATCAGAAAATCTCTAAATGCCACAAGGACTGACATTCTGTGTTTAAAAAGCCGTTTAAAATAAAAGACTAACTGCGTCTTGTTTTGTTGTGTCTGTCTCTGCAGGTTTATGGCTCAGCACCCAGAGATGGATTTCTCTAAAGCCAAATTCAGCTGAGACTTGCTGCTGTTGAATCCACATTACTGTTTATGTGCATACTATCAGTCAGTGTCAGGCACCAACTAAGCTTCATCTCTACTCTCCATACTGGTGACCATCATGTCTTAAGTGCATAGGTTTATGTTATCTTTATTAGAAGGTTGATGACTGAAATGCCCACATTCTCCCTTTGCATGTCATCTCAATATTTAAAAGATGTCTGGATTCTTTTCTTCTTTTTTTTTAAATAAAGGAATTTAAAATTAAAGTGATGTGAGGCATGAGTGCTTTCAACCTAGTAGTAAGAAAAATAATATAATTTAATGGAGAATGATTGTAAGCAGTGAGATTTAATTTCTTTGCCTTTTTCCTGCTCACTTTTGTATTTTTACTGGCTATGAATTTGGAAGTTAGCGACGTTGAAGAGTTCAAGGCCAAGGCTAGTGCTTTTACCAGCCCTCGGAGTCACTGAACTCAGCCATGTATTGTTTGGATCCCATCCAATGGCTTCTGGCCTACAATGAGAACATGCTTAGTTTAGAGTTGTCACTATGTAGGTAAGTTGCAACATACTGTCCTGATTTTTGTGGTCTAAACATATTTGCAGTTAATTTATATTACGTGTCTACCAATCAAATGTTTGTCATGACATAAGAAAGTCTGGGAAGGAATGCGGTTAATTAGTGGTTATGCAGGGAAAGGGAAGGTAAATAGTTTTCAGTTAAATGGCACAAGAGAATATGCTAATAACCTAGATCATTTTTATAATAGATTTGACAAAATAGACTTTTGTGATGAAAGACAAAGAGGAAATGATTGAGAGCACAGAGGATGATGACTATACCCTACAAACAACCAATCAGGAGGTATATGGTATGTTTATGGAGCTAAAAGCTACCAAAGCAGCAGGCCCAGATGGACTGTCTCCAAAAGTATTAAAAGGCTGTGCTTTTCAGTTGCCAAACATTTTTAATTACTGTTTCTCTCATAAAGTGTTGCCTGATTTATGGAAACAATCTTGTATTATACCAGTACCTAAAAACAAAGCCTTTGAGTGTATGAATGATCTAAGACCAGTGGCTTTAACCTCCATAGCTATGAAGGTATGTGAGAAAATCATGTTGAATAGTCTGAAGCCCCATGTGGAGCAGTATCTCGACCCCTGCCAATTTGCTTATCAGAAAGGGAGAGGGGCAGAGGATGCTATTGTCTGTAAATTGGACAGTGTCTATGCTCACCTGGATGCAGGGGGACGGTGTGTGAGAATTCTATACTATGATTTTAGCTCAGCGTTCAATACGATACAACCACACATCCTTGTAAATAAGCTTTTGATGATGAAGGTTCCAGGTGTTTTTATCTTGTTCATTTTAAATTTTTTAGAAAACAGGTCTCAATTTGTTAAGTTAAACTCAAAAGTTAAGTCAGACAATATTATGTCAAACACAGGGTCACCTCAGGGAACTGTTTTATCACCTTTTCTTTTTACCATTTACACAGCAGACTACCGTCCACAGCAGGCTAGCTGTCAGGTTGTTAAATTTGCTGACGACACAGCGCTCATTGGGTTAATCAAAAATGATGATTATAGTTACTATCAAAATGAGATAAAAGCCTTTGTTGATTACTGTGATATGCATTTCCTGGAACTCAATGTTAAGAAAACTAAAGAATTAGTTATAGATTACAGGAGAAATAAGATCACAGCTGAGGCAGTGGAGATAAAGGTGTAGAAATAGAAAGAGTAAACACATACAAGTATTTGGGCGTTGTTTTTAATGACAGGCTAACATGGTCTGATCATGTTGACTCATTGATGAAAAAATTAAGTCCACGGGTCTACTGTATGAGGAAGTTGCAGTCCTTTAAGGTGAATACGAATGTGGTGAGAATGTTTTGCAGTCGTATGTAGTGTTTGGAGTTACTGTGTGGTGGGGTGGGGGGGAAATGCTGGGTTAACTGAGAAGGCCAGGATTGATAGAGTGACTAAAAGGGCTGGGAAAATGGTGGGAGAGTTAAATACAGTGGATCAGGTATATGACGATCATCTGGTAAAAATGACACAGAAAATAACGAGAGACCCGGGTCACCCTCTTCATGGTAATCTGATTGGCAGAGTTATAGAGCGTAGTGGTAGGCTAAGACCTCCTGTGACACAAACCAAGCGGTTTGCTCTTTCTTTTATACCTCAGGCTATTAGACAGCACAACAAGCACTTTAAACGTACATTTTTATAAGTTTTTATTTTATTTTATTTTTTTCATTGTATTTATGTATAATATTTTAGTGTATTTGTGGTATTGTATTTATTTCTAGTTTTTATGGGTAAGATGGCGAGTGTGAGCACTGTAATTTCCATTTTTATGGATGAAATAAACTTGACTTGACAAGGTATGACGCACCTTGCACAGGCTTTAATTTTAAACCACAAGGGGGTGATGTTTTCCTAGAAATCGAAGGAGTGCTTTTGGAAGGTTGCATGATATCCTGCATAGTTTATGTACAATGATTTGGGCACTTCTACAACTTTCCACCATATTTATATTATAAGAATTTAAGTAGGAACTTGAAGAGATCAGTTTGTCTCAGCAGCTTTTAGTGAGTATGTCAAGATCAGGAAGGCCTTTGAAGTCTTTTGTTTGTTTTTTTCTACTGTTTGTCCAATTGCTAAAATAACTCATAAATCTACTAAAGAGTCAATTTAGGAGTAAAAACTTTTCATTTTATTTGTATGAAGTCAATATTTCATGTTAAAATAGCAGTAATGGAACATGTATGCACTAATTAAACTATAGGAATGTTGCTGTAATGAGCAAAAACTGGAGCAAGGAGAAAGGTCTGCTGATGGTAGCACCACAGCGACAAATAGATGGAAAGTCAATACGGCTTTGTTCTTCTTTGCACCACTTGCTAATGCACTGAAAGTGTGGTAACATCTTGTATAAATCGTGTGTTATAGGAAAACATATCTGGCTAGTATATTGTACAGTCAATTCAAAAAATGAATCAGCAGGCAATGCGACGCTGGCTTGACAGTAGTCTATATCCACAACGTTCCACTTCTGAGATTGCTCAGTTGCCAACGGAAATGATGCCAGATTTCACTCTTTTTCTCCCAGATGTCCATTACTTTCCACTTTCTTTGTGTTGTAATTTAAAGCTCCGGAGGATTTCTGAGGACTATGGTTTACTGGTCCTCAGATGTCTGCAGGGTAGATCCAGACAACTAGCTACACTATCTGTCCACTCTGAGTTTTCTGTTGCACAAGGCTATTTCGCAGCGGCTGTCCGGTTCTTATTGCCACCCGTGACTATTGTAATTGGTTTAAAGAAATGGCAATAAACCAGAGTACGATCTTCTCCCATCGCAGGATGCTATATGGACTAGCCAGACCCTCCTCCGCAGCACTGTGGAGGAAGGTCCGGGAAAGCTAGACTAGGTTAACAGTAAAGCTGGGTTACATGCATGCATGCATCGTATCCTGTGAGTCCCTTTACAGTGAGCTGTAAATGCTGATCAATAGCATTGATTCATGAAAAAGAATTATAATGGCAAAATATGGAGATAGAGAAGGTTTTTGCCTGACAGCGATGTATAGACACATACAGTGAGGAAAATAAGTATTTGAACATCCTGCTATTTTGCAAGTTCTCCCACTTAGAAATCATGGAGGGGTCTGAAATTGCCATCGTAGGTGCATCTCCACTGTGTCAGACATAATCTAAAAAAAACAATCCAGAAATCACAATGTATGATTTTTTAACTATTTATTTGTATGATACAGTTGCAAATAATTATTTGAACACCTGTCTATGAGCTACAATTCTGACCCTCAAAGTCCTGTTAGTCTGCCTTCAAAATGTCCACCTCCACTCCATTTATTATCCTAAATTAGATGCACTTGTTTGAGGTTGTTAGCTGCATAAAGACACCTGTCCACCCCATACAATCAGTAAGAATCCAACTACTAACATGGCCAAGACCAAAGAGCTGTCCAAAGACACCAGAGAGGAGCTGGTCAATGACCTGAAAAAAGCTGGGACCACCGTTTCCAAGGTTACTGTTGGTAATACACTAAGATGTCATGGTTTGAAATCATGCATGGCACGGAAGGTTCCCCTGCTTAAATCAGCACGTGTAAAGGCCCACCTTAAGTTTGCCAATGACCATTTGGATGATCCAGAGGAGTCATGGGAGAAAGTCATGTGGTCAGATGAGACCAAAATAGGACATTTTGGTCATAATTCCACTAACCATGTTTGGAGGAAGAAGAATGATGAGTACCATCCCAAGAACCCCATCCCTACTGTGAAGCATGGGGGTGGTAGCATCATGCTTAGGGGGTGTTGTTCTGCACATGGGACAGGGCGACTGCACTGTATTAAGGAGAGGATGACCGGGGCCATGTATTGCGAGATTTTGGGGAACAACCTCCTTCCCTCAGTTAGAGCATTGAAGATGGGTTGAAGCTGGGTCTTCCAACATGACAATGACCCGAAGCACACAGCCAGGATAACCAAGGAGTGGCTCTGTAAGAAGCATATCAAGGTTCTGGCGTGGCCTAGCCAGTCTCCAGACCTAAACCCAATAGAGAATCTTTGGAGGGAGCTCAAACTTCGTGTTTCTCAGCGACCGCCCAGAAACCTGACTGATCTAGAGAAGATCTGTGTGGAGGAGTGGGCCGAAATCCCTTCTGCAGTGTGTGCAAACCTGGTGAAAAACTACAGGAAACGTTTGACTTCTGTAATTGCAAACAAAGGCTACTGTACCAAATATTAATATTGATTTTCTCAGGTGTTCAAATACTTATTTGCAACTGTATCATACAAATAAATAGTTAAAAAATCATACATTGTGATTTCTGGATTATTATTTTTTTAGATTATGTCTCTCCCAGTGGACATGCACCTACGATGATAATTTCAGACCCCTCCATGATTTGTAAGTGGGAGAACTTGCAAAATAGCAGGGTGTTCAAATACTTATTTTCCTCACTGTACATGCCTAAAGCAAAACATGGACTCGCACACACAGACAAACACATCTGTTTCTATTATGAAATTGGAGTAGCTGGATGTTGTGTTTTTTATTCTACATGTACCCAAAAGGCTTTGCATATATGTAGTAGTACTACCCAATAGCCTACCTGTATACATACAGTACTTTAATGAGTACAATCTGATGTATTTTCTCTTTAAATTTGAGGCTGGAAGAAAAATGTAAGGAATTCAAGTAAAGTTTGCTGTAATCGTCATTCACACATGTTAATGCATAGTAATTTACTCTTTTCAAATGGAACTATGTTTGAATGCAGTGATTGACACGTTGTTGAACCCTCAACGATGCATCATTGGTAGCATGCTGCTACCAATGAGTGAAAGACACGCTTTCTCACTCAGACCACACTGGATATCATGCACCTCTGCTAAATGTTACTTCAGTGAGGACCAGTTTGCTTACAAGTCTTTCCAGCTTGTGTGACTGTCCACAGCTAACTGGACTGGCCTGTCAGGATGGTGAGAGGCTGTCACCATCACTGTGGTGACTTGAGGAAACATACATTAGCTTATGCTGGCTAGCAAGTCCTTCTAATGTGTGAAATTGCTCATGTAGTTCCAGAACATATCTCGGACATCTGTCTCATTTGGACGATAGTGTTTTTGCAAAGGCTGAGTGCAACGTGCAAGTTGCCATGTGTAGGTTTTGATTTTTAGGGCTGAGGTATACCATGTAGGGCATGTCACAGGGATCTGAACCAGTGTTTCCCAACATTTTTTAATCTGAGCGACCGTCAGAGCTTCCCCATGTATGTTACAACACTTTTCATGAAATAAAAGTAGATATTATTAATTTTTCATATTTGTTGAAATGTCAATATTTAGCTAGATTGCTAAATAGTTCAGTAGTTTATCCATTACTTTTAGCTAACTATTTTAACTGCTTCAGTAGGCATACTTTTTAGCGATTACGATTTCAGCTACTTTTGCAATTAAGCTATTTTTTATACCATTTATTCATTACGTTTAGCTAACTACGTGTTTAAATGTCTGTGCTTGCTTGCAAACTAGAGTTCAAGCACTCTTACATAAGGTGACCAGATTTCTCAGACAAAATCCGGGAACATTTTCAGCTCAGAAGCGTATATACCTCCAAAACACGTCATGTTTTTGATTTTTGTAAAGCTTAAAACGGGGACGCTAGACCTAGAGCTGAGTATCAGATACAATATAAACTATTGAGGAAAGATTTTCCTTTGACATTGATGCAGTATGAAACGAGATCGCTGCAGTCGGCAGCAGAGAAACAAGCAACAATGGAAGTTAAGATAATTGTCCAGCTTGTATTTACGTTCATAAAAGTGCTCGTTTTGCTGCTGACAGACTCAGATTAATATTCTAAGTGTCTGATAACATTATGGAAAGGATTTCTAAGGAGGCTGACCTTTCTGTTAAAGATTAAGATCTTTTTTTTAAAACATAAAAGTCCGCGAAATTGTGTTCGCTAAACCCACCAGACTCCATGTAAATAATCAGTAATTTTAGCATCGTAACATACGACTTTCTAAAACATCTCTGAGCTCTGAGCAGCGCTGCTCGATCGGCTCCGTTTGGTCAGAGTTTTCTTTCTTTCATTCCAATTTTGGGTCTGTCAGTCACAGTGAAAACCGGGGACATTTCCGGGGACAGATCCAGCCGCGGACAGGTCCCCAAAATCGGGGACTGTCCCCGGAAACCGGGGACGTCTGGTCACCCTACTCTTACATAACAGCAACATCTAGTGTTCAAGTGTTACAGCTGATATATTCGTTTAATAAAATCACAATTTCTATATATATTTTTTTTAAATTAGTTAAGCTACTCCACAATCTTTTCACTAACCCCCCTGGCAACAGTAGAAGTACCCCTGGTTGGGAATTATTGATTTAAAGCACTGTGGTATCTATAAAAAATGGTCCCACTTGATGATTCCAACCTGTTCTGAACTCATCTGGTCACAACAAAGTGGCAGGTTTGGGCTCAGTTTCGCTTGGGGCTCAGGTTGTGTTTGAGAAGTGGCAATTGTTTCCGTCCATGCGAGTTATGTGTTCAAGGAAAGCCCAGAGGGAAAAGAGACAGAGTGTCAATGAGTGTCACTGAGTGTCACGTTTGCCTTGCTAGCTTACAGTCAATAATGGACACAATAAACAAAATATATAGATTTGATATAGATTATAGTTAGTTTTTGGTCTCAAATTTGGCATTACCAGTCGTTTCTAGTCAGTCTGGGTCTCTGTTTTAGGCCACTGCAGAACTCTAGTATGAGTTGATTTGCAAAACATCTTCAAATTTGATCTTGTAGCATAGGCCACAGCATGACGGTGAAATTAATTGGAACAGAATGTACGGGAACCATTCAAAATCCGATTTGCTTCTAAATAATGGCAACCAACGTCTTATAATCACATTAACAATTACAAACATGTTGTCAGCCTTCAGTTGTTACTGTGTTCAGCATCCTAAAAATTTTGTGGCAAAAATGTGAAATGCAACCTAGAATTCTGCCTAACCCTGCCATAGATAAGGAACGTTGTAACTCCATTAACTGCAAGGGAGGTGAAGCCAGAGGCCTGATGGGAAAGCGTATGGGTGGGGCAGCTGTATGACTGTGTAGGGGTTGAGGGCACGAAGGAGGCAGAGTCTGCTCAGCTGAGAGCAATGTCTCACGAAGGTACCAGAATTTCTTCATTAACGAAGACACACAGACATCAGAGGGACGGGGTTGGGGTTTTGGGACGGACGAGGGGGCGGTCTGCAAACATACCTCCCCGCCGCTGCGCTGACTCGCTGTTCCAGACTTGACAACTTGTTTTTTGGCAGTGGCCCTCGTAAATCACCCGCAAGGCCTTGCACAATGTGACTCACCATCATAATCGTGGTGTTTGCGGAGGCCGCTTCGCCCTTCTGTCGTCTTCTATAAGGCTGCTCGGTGGCTTATTCCTGGAAGTTGAGAAGAGATACGTGAGGGCACATCAGGACAAAGATGAGATCTGTCAGATTTAGATTTGCCCCATTGGATGAAAACACAAATCTAACTTCCCTCCCTGTCATTGTCTGCTTTCTTTTTTTTGTTTTTGTTTTTTTTCTTTGATACTTTTTGTTTATGTAATTAACAAACTCCAATTGTGTCACTAAAACAGATGGAGTTTTACCTTACACTACCCTCTGCTACAGTTAAAACTAATAACTACAGTCACAATAAGGCAAGAGTGAGCCAATCCAACATCTGCATCTGTTGTTTAGAGTCCTCCGTCCTCCACACCTGGGTGCTGGGCACACTCTGTAAAGCGTATTTGGATCACACACTTCCAGGGGTGGAGAGAAGGGCCAGTGTGCAAAGTCCATCTCCAATTGTCAATTAGTGAAGGCCAACACAGGCTGCAGGCTGGGGTGTACAGAGCAGATCAGCCATCTTGAAGAACAAAGGCTTCAGTGAGCTCAGGGTCCTCAGATTAACACATACACACACACACATGCACGGTGTGTAAGTGAGACAGCAAAGATGGCTCTGGGCCGAGCAGGACCTGTTTATCGCTCCAGACTGAGCAAAGACCATCAGCAAACATCCTCCCCACTAAGTCTGGACAACTGCTCATAAACAGGTATTCACACACACACACACACACACACACACACTGGAGATGAAACACAAGGGCTCAGTGACTCTTTTTGGCATGTTTTTGTTTCCTGAAGTCATTCTACTTTCCAACTCCAACCCTATGAATAATAGCTATAATAAAAAAAACAATACTCACTGTACTATATCTGGTAGAGCTTGTAGACACAGCAGTGTTACATACTAGTGATAGCCCAGCTGGCATACTGGCTAAGATCAAAATAATGTCAGGTGTTTATTGGTCCAGTGAATCAAATATTACTAATATGAGAAAATTAAACATATATGAGATATGCATAGAAGACATGTTAAATACAAATCAGTTGGATTGGTGGACGAAACTCAAGATGGTATATACATACTGTACATATATGTAAATGTGCGAAAGTACATGTAATGGGGTCGGTGATATCATGGCAAATCAAGCACAACAACTGTTACATAAACTTGTCTGTCTAAATGTTACAACTACAGTCCAGCTGTACAAATAAATTACATTCTACTCTGTGACTAAACCTGATAAGAAAGCCACTAAACAAGCTTATATATGTGTCAACACTAACACATTTATTATTGAGATTTTGTAATATACACTGCACAATAAGGAATTTAAGTACAAACCACTAATACAGCTGGAGTATGCGACAACATTAGCTGTTCACTTAGTCTCACATTGTAAGACCTATCTCTACAGCGCTGTCGAGTAAGGTCTGGCTATACTACACATACATTCCAGGATAGGAGAGGGGGAGAAAAAAGGCTTTGGGTTGTTTGCGTTACTTTATACCAATCACAATCATCTTGGGCGGTGCTAAGCTCCGGACGCAGCAACGGCGGAAAAAAACAGCACATACAATATTAAATTAAGTTAACTTTTCACATATTACAGTAACGTGAGCTATTTAAATGAGCTGGATCCATAGTTATACCTCATTGGCTCTTACCAGTGTATCGTCGTGTGTGCTTCGTATATAGCTATTGGTCCCAAACTGTCCTATTTAGACAGTAAATTGCGCAAACATATTCTTTGTAAATTTTTGTAATCATTCCCTGAAAGAACCAAGCAGGCCTGGCTTGTTTGCACTGATCAAATTGTCTTCAAAACTTGCTAGCTCGAAGTTTTGTTGTTGTTGTTGTTCCGGCGATTATCCTGGAAATGAACTGTCGTTGCCAAAGTATTACTGTAGGTAATACGCTGACTATAGGTAGGTACCTCATATAATACATTTTCATGAAAATATATGCAAAACATGTTCAATATGATGGAATTATGATACTATTTTATACATAAACTACCCATGTAGGTAGTATTGACCTCAACCACAACCAACTACAAGATTAAAATGTGGCTTAAACATCAATGCACCTGTAATAATTATACAAACGTATAATAAAAATAATAATAGAACACTTACTGCTTAATGAGTATGCACATTTGACACTTTAGTACATTTTGTTCTGTACTTTTACCTCAGTAATATTTAGTCATTATAATGCAAGTAAGAGTCCACTGCTAAAAAAGACTTCTGCCTTCTTCCATGAAGAAAATGAATACACACAATGTTGATTTGCTCATCTGAATAAATATCCTTAATCCTCAAAAGTAGTGTATTGTACACAGAAGTCCACGTATAATTTGACAGTTTAAATAAAGACAGCTACTGTATTTAGCTTAAGCTAACGGAGATAAATTGCTACATTTGCAGAGGCAATAAAGTGGAGGTTTTCAGAAATGTCAGCATTTCATGAGGGGACCTTTGCTCGGCTGTGATCGGCCCCACCAGCTGCAGGTCACATTGCTGCTTCATTACTGTTTGCCCGAGGCCCCCGTGACCCTCCAGCCTTCATTTGCACCTGGGTGAGGACCACTCCATCACTGCTCAGGGGCCGAACCTCTGTGGGCCTGACACACACACACACACACACGCACACACACACACACACACACACACACGCACGCACGCACACACACACACATCACACCACTGACATCATGAGTGCACGGCCAAGCGGCTGGCCTCAGGTATAAGCTGAAGCAACCACAAAATACTTTCACTGTATATTTCAGATGTTTTTTACCTTTTTATTTTCTTCTTTTGTCAATCAAGTTTGCTACTGCAAAGGATGATTTTTATTTAATTTGATGTGTTTTTAGTTTAGTTTAGTTCTATGATTCCAAATAAAAATAAAAAATATTCATGACAGTTTTTTTTAATGTGTATTTGTACTTTTGCTCGGAATAGAATCGAATCAAAAAAAATACATTTTATTGTCTCCGAGGAGAAATTGCTCTTGGGCATAGTGCAACAATCTGTTACTTCACAACACAAACATGTCACAGAGCAACTATTCTAAATTACATAAAATCAACCTGAGAACAACATAAGATATACATAAGACATCTCGGGACATGAAATACACATCCAACTGTGCAGACATCACGCCATCTTAAAAAGTGACTGGTAGAATTTAAAAAAAGAAAAAATTGCACAAAAATTTACAAAAAATTGTAAATTCCACTTGCTCTGTTGTGCTAATATTTAGTATTGGAGTTCAGCTGCTTGATAGAGGTTGGGATAAACGATAACTTGAGTCTGTTTATTTTACATACCGACACACAGAATCTTCTCCCTGATAGAAGAAGTTCATATTCAGGAGAGTGAGGGTGTTGAGGGTCTGCAGTCATTTTTTTCTGCTTGTTTCCTGACTGCTTGCTCATACAGGCTCTGTATGGGCTCGTACTTGTACTCTTTCCTCCCTGTTATCCTCATAGCTGTCTTGTGTGTGCTGTGATTCCATATCTGATGATGCTCTCCACTAGGCCTAGGACAATACGCTTTTGTCCCGATTCCGTTCTTTCATCAATAATACATCTGCATGTAGATGTAAAGAACATCAGCATAATCTCCGTCCAGTCTTTAAACCTGATGTTATAGTACATTTTGACTAGAATACTAGAGATTTGTCTGTATACATTTTTAGCAAATGAAATAACTATGGCCTCAAGTCAGTGTTGAACCAAAGTTAAATAACCACTTGGCATTATAAACCAAAGTCTATTACTTTTTGAGTCATTTTAAAACCTAGTGAATTTTTCCTTGAAAGATCCTTTCTTCATTTAACTTGTACACATGTTTCAGCTCTCTTCATAGTAATATATAGAATGAGTAATAAGGTTATTTAAGGTTTTTGAAAACATGAAAAGAAGGCCTGGGGGCCGAAACGTCAGAAGAAATAGTAAGTAAGTAAAGTTTCTTTTTGTAGCACATTTAAACACAGCTCGCACTGACCAAAGGGCTGTATATACAGAATATTAAAATTAAATTAAATAAATACACTTACAGATTAATGATTTAAGCTAAGACAACATCAAGAGACAAACACTTAATTACAGACATATACGTATAAGACAATTATATCTAAAATATGGCTTTCCTTTTAACCAAATTACCACAAAAATATGGATTGGATTCCATACAACGCTCTTTGCAAATACAATTGATCACTTTTATTCCTGACTAAACTCATCTGTACATTCCTCTGATCTTAACTATACTATAGTCAAAATAATTCATAATATCTGCTTTTTTTAACTCAAATATTAGGTATAATTCTATATAAATGAAGGTTATTAACAATGAATTCCAAAACGTAATGTAAAACTAGTAATAGTAAGGTGGTGTTAGTGAAAACTAAAAAAAAAGTCTAAAAAAGAGGGAAAAATTCAAATTTTTGTTTGTTTTTGGTTAAGCCGTGACCGTTCTAGAGATGATAGATATATGCATATGGAGCCAGAGTGTGTGACCCTTTTTTCTTATTTTAAAGTCTACCCCCAGTGATCATCCTATATTATTTCCTATATATAGACTGGTAAACTGAACTGAGTTTGGTTTTTGTCCACTGTGTTCCTGCCAATAAAGCTGACTTAGGAGTAACAGCTGTGCTAATGTGCACACTTATTTTACTCTCTTCAGCCCCAGGTGTTAGTATTTTGGTTCCGTATTCAGTACCTTTGACTTTCCTCACATGCAGACCTGAATGTGTTAGCCGTATGTCGCACCATAACGCAGATTGTAACAAAAGGGCGCCAGTGATGGAAAAGCAACCCCGATAGATTTTCTGAACTGGACTTTTCTCCATCACCTTGTTATTTCAATTACATGTCAGAGAAGCCACATTCACTTAGCGTAGCTGTGCGGATGCCGTTATTTAAAGAAAGCTCATAATGTGGGGCCAAACGTTTGATGATTGAGGTTTGATGCACGAGGCCAACTTGAGAGTTACACCTCCACCCTAAACTCGTGGGGTCCGAAATGAGAACACAAGATGTTGTTACTGTTTTTCTTTTTGATGAAACCGCAGTGGCCCTTGTTTGCCCTTTGACCTCACAGATTATGGGGCTTTAGTGTTAAAGTACGTACATGATGTTTTAAACTTTATTTTTCTGTCTACATTTTAAAAGCTCTGTGTAAAGTTATTATAAAATAGTGAATCATTACTGGAGTTAAACTAATTTGAAAAGCTACTGAGTGACAGACAAATAGACAAAATTCAGCCCATGTTTTGACAAAACAAACAATTTTAATTTATTATTAAATGACATAAATAAAACTCACAGTGAGTTCAAATACAAATAGATAGTTATGTACACTTGTTTGTGCATTGTGGGGGGGGGTGTCTTGACAGAACACTGTCAGGATGCAGAAGGCACTTGTGTCTCTCAGTCCGATCTTGGAACATTTATTGCATTATCAGAAAAGGCACATTGATATGGGAAACACTGGACGTTAATTTATTCTATTTACACACATATACACGTTTATGTTAGCAGAACCAATTTTTTTTCGTCTTATATATTTAAGAATAAAAAGAAAAAATAGCAAGGATTGCTCAGTTGAGTTTGGTTGAGTGGCGCTAAAGGTGTAACAACATGTTTTACATGTGTAATAAGCATGTTGGGAATTCTAAGAGCAGAGACGTTGAGTTGTGGCCATGCAGCTAGTCTAAGGCTTATTATTCTATGTCCCACATGAAAGTGTCCAACATGGAAGGATATGATTGTCTTTGCAAGTTCTGTCTTTGCACGTCAACTGTTCAGTATGACTACCTCTTAACGTTACACCTTTGATAAATTAGAGGCTCTGGAATGAGTAATCTAAGCTAACAGGAGCCTGAGGAGATCCTTGCAGGTCTTGTGACATCTCTTCTTCTTCTGAGACCGTCTTTGTATGTCTTTAGTCCCGCTCTTAAAGCCTCCAGAAAGTTGAAGTTTGTGCTCAGTAGCTCTGAGCCACCGGCGCCCAGGACGCAGTCAGCCTGGCGATGGAGCTCTCGAACTGGGCGTCCCCGACTCCGACCTCGCCCAGGCTGGGGTCGTACATTGAGGAGGGCGAGGAGACGGGCAGCGAGGAGGTCAGGCCCGTGTAGGAGGAGCCCCTCAGGAACTGGGAGGTCAAGCCTCCGGAGGCCGAGCCTGAAGGGGTAAGGGTGTTGCCGGTGACTGACCACAGGCTGGGGTACTGACTGTGGACCAGAGGGACAACAGGGGGTTATTATTATTATTATTATTAGAGCCTGATTTGTTATTATTAATATGTTATTATTGTGGCGGTCCTAGATAATGTTGACTTTAAAAAACTGATCATTTAAAGGAGAAGACACAGCAGATCATTGGGCCATCCCAGCCCATAATGTGTACCCAGAAATGGTCCAAATGTGGGAGCAGTGGTAGAAGAATATTCAGATCATATACTTATATATATACTAACATAAACATCTTAATCTGTAAAGTAACTAGTAACTAAAGCTGTCACATGAATGTAGTGGCATAAAAAGTACAATATTTCCCTCTGAAATGTAGTGGAGTAGAAGTAGAAAGTGGCATGAGAAGATAAGACTCAAGTACAGTACTTGATTAAGTCTACTTAGTTACATTCCACCACTGCCACGGGGTCAGTGGGCCACCATCATTGACACATTAACTTATAAACACAAGAGATACAAAATCTCATTCTGATTAAATTCAACCTAACTCAACCATAGAGCAAGACTTTCTGCAGCCATTTTACACCTTTTTTGCTTTCATAGCACTGGTTCAAACTGTTTATGGTTGGGAAGCTCACCCGGAGTTAGATGTGGAGTTGGTAGTGTGGGACAGAGTACCCATTCCTGTGGAGTTGGGGATCTGAAGAGCAGACCAGCTGTCATGAGTGGCCAGTGACCCTGAAGTGTTGTCCATGTAGTTGTCTGAAAAAAAGAAGTACAGACCACAAATGAATGCAAATTCTCCATTTGTTTTGATTCCTCGCATGATACAATACAAACTGGTCGATATATATCGATCCAGATCCAATATGATCCATACAGAGTGAAAATATCAATACATATCATCTGTAAGATTCCCCCTTTATTTTACACTTCATGTTTATTCTTTTTATTCAAAAGAATAGTTTGTTTTTCATTTAAATGTCTGGAAGATCTCAGTAATAAAGATGTCTAATCGTATTTTAGTTGTTTTTTGGGGGGTCGCTTGAAATGTAACTGTGTTAAATGGGAATATGTTATTGCCTCATATCAACAACAGCCTTCTGATTTGAATCAAAATCGTATCATTACAGACTTACATAGAGATATCAGTACATATTGTATCGTTGCCCAGAGAATCGATATAATATTGTATTGCGATAAAACTTGATACATTTAAAACATGCATGTATTTTTAGGCTACATAAGGTCCGAGTGGGGTCTTACTTGTGCTGGAGGTGCGGTGGGGGTAGTGGCTGGGGTACGGGGCCGCTCTGTGGCTCCTCAGGCTAGAGTAGCGCTCGCAGTAGGAGCCCGAGTGGCCCGCCGTGCCGCTGAACTGAGGGGGGCTGCTGCTGGGACAGATGGGACTCTGGCCTGGGAGGAACCAACCTCCAACTGTGGAATTTAACAAACAAATCAAGTCTTATAACACAGCACAGTTCTCTGTATGAAAATAACTTCACATATAAAACGTATATCTTTTGCATTCTGCACTCAACCTATTCAGCCTCCTTTCTCTTATGCTAAACAGCTATTTTGTATGTATTTGTTTCTGTATGGATATATTGTTTATTTCTTATTTATGTCTAATATGTTGGTGTGTGTACTTATGCACCAACCACCAAGGCAAATCCTTTGTAGGTGTAACCTACTGTGGCAATAAATCATTTTCTGATTCTGATTCTGATTTTGCCATTATACCATTTCAGAGATGTAGAAACAAAATGACAAATGAAACTCACGCTGAGAGTAGCCAGACTGTTGGCTGTCTGCACTGTGATCGGGGATGTCTTTATGGTCGCTCCTGCAATCAAAAACAACAACTTTAGGTGCCATACTGCCAGTAACTTGGTGTATTTGAGGAGTAATTTAAGCTTCAGGCCTTTACCTTTCTTTAGCATCCAAGAAGGCTTTAGCGAAAGGATTGTGCTTGATCTTCAGAGCAGTAATCTATAAAGAGGACGTTGCAGATGTTATCATTTCCAATCAATATTCAATGTTTCATGTAGAGCACAACTGACCTCTTCGTTCTGGTAGGCAGTGACAGCGATGAACTGTGTTTCGGGGAACGACTGGCTGCTGATCATCTTCTGGATGCCTCCAACCTTTACGATGTGTATCCTTGGCTCGTATTTGTGCAGAGAATTCAGCATAATCTATGGGGGGGGGGGGGGGATGCCAACATTATAACAAACTGCAGGACTATTTCAACCAGTCAATAGTCAATAGTACTTTTTTTAGATTCAAGTGGAGTTTCAAATAAAGGGAAAAAGAAATCCAACAGTTCCTAAACGAAGTAAATTAACATTAAATATCCTCTTTAAATTACCATATCTTCCAGGGTTGTTTTTTTTATCCTGCATGCCTTTTTTTTTTTTTAAGTGTCAGAAACGCTTTTCATATCACCCTAATTCATGATATTTCTCTCATCTAACAGCCTCCTCACCTGTCCGCCCCCGTTGAGTTTATTGGAGAGTTTGACTTTGCTGAAGGAGACGGGCGCTTTCATCCAGTGCGCTCCGAAGTTGGGCGAGTCCGGGTGGATGTACACGCAGCTGGGGCTCTGGGGCTCCGGTTTGCCCCCGGGGACCCACTCCCCGTTCACGTATTTCCACCTGTTGTTGTCCGCCGCCACGAAATCCAGCAGTACCGAGTACATGGCGTTGGGGTCCAGGCCGCTGACGCTGGCTCGGAGCACCGGGAACATCCTCCTGCAGAATCGGTGAGGATTTGTTTAAGGCGTCTGTGAGAGCATTCTGTTACTCAAGTTTTAAAACACGTCGTTGTATTCGAGATCAATCACAGAACCACGTTTCGTTAGGTTACCTTTTTATATTAACCTAAAGGCCGCTCAGGCCTCGCGAGCAGACAGGGCACTTGTGTATTTATAGGTTATCATACCTCTGTTTTTTAGTTTTTTACATTTTACTTCATGCTGTTGTTTGTGTTGTTCTTGTTTTTCTGGAAATCACTTTGTAACATTGTTGGGAAAAGTGAAACAAAAGTAAAAAAGTAATAATAGTTTATTATAGTTTATATATCTGTATTATGTGCGAGCCTGTACTATATCATCACACTGCGTAAAAAGCGCGTAAAGTGCGCCCGGCCTCATTGGGACCTACCTTCCAGTTTTGGTGACAATCATCTCGTTGGTTAACTCTTTGAACTTGTTCCATAAGTCTGCATCATCCAGCGTCAGTTTAATATCCCTCTCGGACGCGTCTCCCTTCTCGCTGCCCTTCTGGAACTCGCTCTCCACGGCGCTGAGCAGATGCTCCAGGCGCTGGTCAGTGTTGGAGGAGGTCATATCTCCGAGCAGTTTGTAGATCGATCTAAATCCAAGAGGTCTTGATGCAAACTGGGAGCTCACTGACTCAGAGACAGCCGATGTCAGAGAGGAGGCCCGAGTGATTAGGACTGCTTTCTAAACCCTGAAGGCCTCATCATTTAACGGCCCCCAGGGACCTCATGGGGGTGCGGCGGGGGCGTGGTTTGTGCGCACACATCTCGCGTCTTTGACCTGGTTCGACGTCTCTAAACGCCGCCCCGCCACCAGTCTGAGCTTATAACACAATAACACAACTTTAGATGAATAAAAAAAAACTTTTACCTTTTTAATTGAAATGATCTCCCCCCAAAGAAACTCCACTCAAAAAGATTTACTTTTTTTTTTTTTTTTTTTACAGATTTCCCTAGATCTTTAAATAATGACTTTGCTGTAGAACATGTAGTTGGAGTGAAGTTTGGTGATTCATATTTTTGATACCTACAAATCTATCCCAGTGTGTTGCAGTTGATGCCCAACACATTCAAAGCTTCGCGTTGAGACAAAAGAAGGGAAGCGAGGCCACAGAGCCGTGTCTTTGAACTCAGTTGTATATTTGCAAATAGTGCTAATCTTTTGTTGTCTCAAATCCACAAGGGAGAGGGCTTGTGTTTACTGAGCATGGGCCATTAGGGCAGACTCTGTGTTCCTGTTGTGCCAAAGTGTGGACGGCCCACAAGTGATGCCTGGATTTACATAATGGGCCTGCATGAATCCCTCTGATATTAAATATTTCAGCCAGTTGGAGGCTGAGGGCTCGGCACAGGCCATTTCTCCTATTCAAATAGAGACATTCATTTACTAAACAGAAGCTGTGGAAAAGTCTCTAACCTTCTCAAATCTGCTTCTGTTTACTATCTTGAGTGTTCTGTAAATATAGATTATGGTTATTATTACTAAAAAGATTCTTGCCCTCTTTGGCTCTGACTCAAGTCCATTTGTACAAAACAAAGTTGCATATTTTCAGTAGGTGCATGTTCTGCAGCTTTATACTTCCACTGCAATACATGCCAAAGGGAACTGTTGTACTTTTAACAATTAAAATGTAGTATATGAAATATAACACTCTGCTGCTCATTTTAGTAGCCATTCTCTGTTTGTTCTTTTGAAATTAACATAACCACAAAGAGATAAAACCATGGAAGTTACAGAAATACCTACACTTATTTTCTATTAAATTCTAGTAAATACTAATGATGAAAAAATTTTATATTTACAGAACAAAACAAGAGTGAGCAGCTAGTGCAGATTAAGATGTCATGGTTTTCACTGGACAGGGACGCTAAGTGCAATGTAGTGATGAAGTATTTCTTCATCGTGGGGATGCTTCATTTTGAGGAAAACAGAATGACTTTAGAAATGCAAAGACTAATCCAACAATGAATTACTAGTAAATGAATCGCTATTTTGATGATCGATTAATCAGTTTGAAAACTCTCTCATTCCAGCTTGTTAAATGGGAATATGTTCATATTATAGTTTCTTCTTTCCTCTGTGACAGTACATGGAATATCTTTGAGTTATGGACAAAACAAGACATTTGAGGACATCTTCATGGGCTTTAAATACAACCCCTGCATTTTCTAGAAAAAAAACTAATCGATTACAGTAATTGAGAAGAATAATGGACAGACTAATCAACAATGAAAATCATGGTTACTTGCGGCCCTAGAATAATCCTTCCTCCAGTGCAGGCCAGCTGTGTATTAATACTGAGCTGATACAGTTTTCACTGTTACGCTCACATTGTGCCTGTTGATCCTGAGAAAGGTTTTTACGTTTCACATGTGAGCCTTGTGGCTTTCTTCCCGTCGCCTGGTATTCCACTGTCTGTGATGTACTTGGAATTGAGTGAGGGCTTTGGAGCGCGACTCCACTTTACTACACCACTTCCTCTACTTCTACAGAGGCCATAAATGTAAAGGGATTCTCTCACACCTTTCCATCCCGTATCATTCAGGAGCCTCTTCCTTTTCCCTCTGTGTGTGTGTTTGTGTGTGTGTGTTTTTAAAATGTTGGGTCTGAGAGAAAGAGACAGAGAATTTTAATAAAGCGGCTGCATGCAGGAAATAACCCCCGCAGGCCGGGCCTATAGTCTCTGCTGACCCCCGACAGACAGTCCCACTCACAGGAAGCCGCCTCAGAAGTCCAAATTAAGATAGAATCCACTCATCATGCCTCTCTGATAAATCAGAGATGAGTCGTCTATAGCTGCAGCAACAAAAAAACAGCACTGTGTTGTGGTTGTCAGGTGTTGCCTGGTGATAATTATTAAAGCACAAGACAACACAAATCCTCAGAGTTGGACCGACAGGCCAAACTGAGGCACAGGACGAGCGTCTCAGTCCCAAACGGTGAGCGAATGTCTGCCCTGAAATATGAAGTGTACTTGAAAAAGCCGGCTGATGTTTCCCACAGCTTTTTCTCCTCAGGTGCTAAGTGCTGCCGCCCGGCGAGCCGAGGGTTAACCGACCGACGCAGGCCTCGCTCTGGCATTGGCACACACTCACCTAGGTGAGAAATATTGCAGAGGTCTGGTGCTTCACAAAGGGACAGTTATAACGATGCATATTTTCCAGAGGACTTCGTCGGGCCTAAATAAGTAAACACAAGTAGGCGGGTGAGTTAGCCCTGGGAAGAAAAAACACTCAGTCCCGCACACACACACACACACAGGTTCTCACAATCATTTTTTCATGTATTATGACGTAAGCTGCTTACTAGAAAAAACAATAAACTCTAATTTGACTTGAAATAAGAAAGTCTCAGAGGTGTAGAAGTCTAAAATTATATAATACAGCTCATAATGTGCCTGATATTAAAGATCAAACAGCTCAGTGATGGATTGTGAACTGTGACACACAAGTAATCTCTTATATTCTTTTTAGTGACTTTTTCTGTTTAATTCTCATCTTGTGGCCTATTTTGTGTTATCTGTGTTGTGTATGCTATTTGTGTATAACACTGTTGTTGCTGTCAGGGTTATAACCATTCTTTTACCACTCAGAAACATTTAAAGTGCACATATTATGCTCATCAGAATACAGCAACATATTTTTGTTGTACTGGACATTGCTGCAGCTCCTCTTTTCACCCTGTGTGTTGAGCTTTCTGTTTTAGCTACAGAGTGAGGCATCTCACTTCTATCCCAACTTTGTTTGGAGTCACACATGCTCAGTACCTAGGCAAGGACTACTAGCCAGTCAGAAGCGTAGTAAAAAGGGTGTGCCATGCTAGCAGCTAGGCGAGCATTATAACATGTGTTACAAAGAGACGGACAATTGTCTCTGAAGTAAAAGCTGGACTCCAAAAGAGCTGTTTGGAGCAGTTGGTGAACAGTGTTTTCTGTTGGAGATGGTAAGTCCCTTTGGGGGAGGGGGGGGGGCTTTGGGCTTTTTCACTTTTTAAACCTATAACATGCACATAAAAGATATGTAATACAATACTGTTTTTTTAATTATTCTGTTATATTTTCTGTAAATACTTCTTTGAATTTTGGTGAAGAGATAATGAAAGCGAGATTATCCTTCCAGCTAGCAAGCTACACGCTGAATATGAAAGGTTTTGAAGACAATTTGGAGAGTGCAACAAGGCAGCCTGCTTGGTTCTTTCAGGGAATGATTGTAAAGATTTACAAAGAATGTTTAGGGCGTTTTTCCATTGCGTGGTAACTACTCGACTCGCTTCTGCTCGCCTTTTTTGGTTTTCCATTACGAAAAAAGTACTTTTGTAGTACTACCTCAGTCGAGGTTCCAAGCTAGCTGAGGCAATATCAAAAGGTGACGTGAAAACCTGCAGACTACTGATTGGTCTGAGAGAATGGTCACTAATCACTGTGTCATCATTGCTAGCTACAGACGGGTGACTGACGGGTATCCAGCGTTTATCCAGTGTTGTTGTTTTTTGCTGCCTTCAGGTTCATTAGAAATTAATTTGACTTCTAGCTGTGACAACACGCCGAGAATCAAAAACAACACACCTTCGACGTTCTGTGTGTGTGTGTGTCGCGTTAGGTCACGGCAGCTTCCTGCTATGACGACCAGCCACGGCTCAGCTCAGCTCTGCCTAAGACGATTGAGATTGGTTTAAAGAAATGCAAGTAACCCAGAGCGGTTATTTTTTCTCCTATTCTGGACTGTATGTGTGATTTTGCCACAGCACTGTGGAGATAGTTCTGGAAATGCAAGGCTGTATAGTGTATAAATTGAGCTTTTCATTTGTGTAAGGAAGATTGTGTTGTTTTTTTATCTTTTAAAAGTGACATGGTCTTGCTTTAAGTAAAAGCACTAATACCGCAGCGTAAAAGCATGCCAGAAGTAAAAGTCCTCCAGCAAGTTGTAACTACTATTACTTATTATTATTATTATTATAAGTAAAAATAAGCAGGGCAGCTGTGGCTCAGTGGTAGAGCGGTCACCTGCCAATTGAAGGTTGGTGGTTTGATCCCTGGCCTTGCAGTCCCATGTCAAAGTGTCCTTGGGCAAGACACTGAACCCTCAAGTTGCCCCCAGTGCTGCCCCTTTGGAGTGTAAATGTGTGTGAGTGTTTATCTGATGAGCACCTTGTACGACAGCCTCGGCCACAGTGTGTGAATGTGTGTGAATGGTGAATGGTTCTTGTACTATGTAAAAGCGCTTTGAGTGGTCGTTAAGACTAAAAAGCGTTATATAAGAACAGTCCATTCACATAAAAAAGTAATTGCACTGTTGTAGCTACTGGAGCTAATACTAACTTTGGCCAGTTACATCTATTACAATGCATTATATTCCATTTAAATATCATGTGTTTGCATGTAAAATCGTAATATGTGAAGAATTATAGATGTCAGTTTCATGTGATGGAGTTAAAAGCACAATATTTCCTTTGAAATGTGGTTAAGAAGTGTAAAATAGAATAAACTGGAAATATGGGAGTAAAGTTTGAGTGCAGTACATTTGTCCTAAAGTACAGGATTTGAGTGTATGCACAATTTGTCATAGAAGTTGGTATGTTGTTTTCCCCTGACCTTTGACCCACAGATTTTTAATAAAATGTCTATTGTATTTCATGTTAATTTTTACAGAAAGAAAGAGCAGCAGGTGAAACAGGCACCAGCCACTTACATTGCGTAGTAAGCCTACCAGTAAAGACATGAAGAGTCCCCGACACACACACACACACTCACACACACACACACACACACACACACACACACACACACACACACACACACACACACACACACACATGCACACACACACACACACACACATGCACACACACACACACACACACTCACACGCACACACACGCACACACACACATGCACACACACACGCACGCGCCCCCTGCCCTCCTTGATGTGGATTGAGCCCTGAGATTCGTCTGTCACTTTTGCGTTTCCACTTCAAGTTCAGGAAATCTAAACTTTCCTCTTCTAATCACCCGTCCCTTTGAAAGGGATAAAAATAATTAGCGGGGACAGTAATTGCCCCACCTCGGCCCCCACCGGCCCTCATCTAAATGCCCTACGGTAGACCTGTGGACCTTTGGCATGCTAATGATAGCAGGCTCAGCTTTGACACTACAGGGACAGACCCAGCCAGGAGGACTGCTGGGAGGAATATGTTACTGGATTATCTAAAAAGAAAAAGACAGCTCCTGTGTGGGAGACTGTTTACGTAACTGTCACTCTCAAGCAACGCATAGCTGGTATGAATGAATAAAGCTGGAAACATGTCAGGATTGTAGAATCAACTTAAGAACTTTTAGGAAATGATCATGAATTAGAGACTTTGGAAGTATCATTTCCTCATTAAAACACATTCCATAGGACATATACAAACTCCTGTCCTCATGTCCCTACCATTAGATTGATAGAGAGATAGTTTTATTGTCTGTCCCAAGCAGTGACAGTCATATTACTTTAATAGGGCTTATTAAAAACCCACATTTATATTTTTATAAGGCCTAGGCACAGCACCCAAGCCGGTCCAGGGACCACCTTAGCCAAATACATGTAAAATCAACTAACTAAATAACTTGATTACTGTAAATGACTTAGATTTCATATTTTGGACTTCTTTGGCAACATTTTGTCTTTATTATCTTTTCTAGTTTCTCCAACGTATACGCGGATAGTAATTATGTATTTGTATAAATGATGATGTTAAATTGCCTTTCTTTTGTTATTAAAAAATGATGATTGACAATATGATTTGACACTACAAATACATTAAATTCAATTGAATATACAGACATACAAACACAGAAAATCATTCTCATTAATTGATGTTTTTCCACCCTTCTAGATAGTGAAGTAGTATTTCACACACTTTGTCTTCCTTGCAGGTTTGTTTTTGCCTGTTTCCTACTCTCTTTTTTTCCACAGTGATCAGTGTTGCCTGATGTAAATATGAGCAGCTGAGGTCAGCAGACACCAGTGTGTGAGAAAACAGTTAAATCTCCTCGCTGCAGCCCCCAGCTGTGTGCACATGCACCCACACACACACACACACACACACACACACACACACACGCACACACACACATACACATACACATATTATCAGTAGACCCTGCAGAGTGAGATCACACTTCAGACTATCTCCCTTTGACGTGAAGAGGGATCGACTTCGGCTATGCTACGAGGCTGCATTAGCAAATATTAGCCGATATTAATCATGACTTTTGGGTGGATCATCATAACCGGGGCCCGCTTTTTTTTTTAAACCACCTCAGTCTCTCTGCTCTGACCTGGGTGGGTGAGTTTTTTTTTTTAGTGGGAGGGTCGAATGGGCAGGGGGGTAGGGGAGGGTGGGTGGATGGGGAGGAGGGGGGGGCGGGGAGATCAAAAGAAGCGAGGCCAGTTTCCACTGACAAACAGTAAGTGTTAAAGACAGAGGATTAATGATAGGTGCAGCCAGGAAGATTATTTACCCAGAGTCAGAGGACGTGTGACTTCAGAGCTCATCACCCTCTTCCTCTGGCGGCACTTCCTCTCTCTATAAATGCACAATTAAAATGAGATGGTCACACAGCACCGTGTCACCTTCCGATGCATGGCCAATGAGCTGTCAGCATCTTGCTTGCTTGTCACGTTACCAAGCAATAATATGGATGAGTAATAACAGCCAAACAAAGTACTTTGCTATTTACTACAGGTGCCATTGTTACTTGTCTGATGCACTTTGTGCTGTCACTGCAGCCACAATCCACAAAGTTTCTCTTTAAACCTAAACCTATGGTTGTCAACCTAGGGGTCCGGGGCCCCTATTAGAGTTGCAAAATGAATCTGCAGGGTCACGAGATGATGAACATTCTCCAGAAGGTTTTCCACTTCTACTCCTTTATCCCAGTCGCTATGGATCCTCCCAATTTTCAAGCTAATCCATCTTCAATGTTTGTGTTTTTGTTTTTCATAACTTACTCCCCTTCAAATTTTATTTCAACACAATTCCCAAACCCATTATTGCAACACAACGTCAGCCAATAATCTTCATCCCACTGTCTTTAGGACAACCTTTTCTCAAGTTTCCATTAGATTCCGGGGTCCTCATTGTTGGGACGGTTTACCAAGTCATCTTCTGATAGAATGTTATTCTATGTTTCCTGCCCAGGGACTCCAGATGGAAATTAGCTTCGAGCTAACTCTGGTAAAAAAAAATGAAATAAATTAAAAACTGCACAAGTCTAAATTGATTTAAGAAGCAAACCGTCTCTTTTCTGTTGGTCCAGAAAAGCAATGCTACATCCTAATTATTCTCTGTCAAAATGTATCCACCATTCATATTTTAAAGCCCCCATATTATGCTCATTTTCAGGTTCATTTCAGCTCAACCGGAGACTGAAGGCAAAGGACATTCAGAAACCGTATCTCACTTAAAACAGCATGGATAGTTATTATCCAAGTCTGTATGCGTGTGGAAGCACCAGAGACACAAAATAACACCCCAAATCCCAGAAAAGAAAAAAAAATCATAATATGGGCACTTTAATACCTGATTAATTGTGCCTTTTCTTGAGCTTTGTTACATATGTTTGTACTGCTTTGTTTGTATTTTAAATGAATGTCTTACATTTGGAGGGCCACCTGTCAAGCACCTATGGTTTTTCTTTTTGCTATTCCTGCACATAATGTGTTTTATTTTTCATTGTATACTGAATGTATCTTGTTCCTTTTTTACTGATCTATTATGCATTGTCTTAAAAATGAAAAATCAAATCATAATCTAATAATTTACAGGATAGGACAGAATTATTTTATATGTTCTATTTTTTTCTTGTGGATTACTGCCTATATCAACATCTTCAGGCCTTAAAAAATATATACAATATAGTAAGCTGCTTTTATTAGTTTTTTTTTAAGATTATTTTTTGGGCATTTTATTATTTTTATAGGACAGCTGAAAACATGAAAGTGGAAATGATATGCGGCAAAGTGCCACAGGTCGGAGTCAAACCCACAGCCGCTGCATTGAGGAATCAACCTCGATGGGTGCGCGCTCCACCAGGTGAGTTACCCAGCCCCAGTAACCTGCTTTTATTAAGCAGTTATTATGATGTCAGGGCACAATATACAGTATTTTAACTTAAGCTGTGCTGCATCCTTTAAACTGAGCTCGAAATGCCTACTGCTAATGGAGGACGGTAAAAGACACTTTCTAAATTGCCTAAAATCTCCCATTTCTGTTGACGATTTTACACTCAGGCTTTTTATTATCTCATCCAAGCATGTTTTAACATAGACAAATACACTGCTTTGATTGATGAATTGAGTTTGATATGGTTTTATTCACAAAATAAGTTCAAAAAGTCTTAACATTGCATCACATTACAAGAGAAAAGTCAGGTAACACACAACCTTCCAATTCCTCGCCATAGTCGACTCATAGGACTATACGTGCTCTATGCACGGATACAAACAAATAAAAGGTTGAAGCCATAGTTTTTGGCCGAAGCAATACAATTTATAGTTCTATATTAAATCTTTGACATGTTGGTGTATTTGTGTTGAAAATACATTTCCACTCCCAGTTTCCCTGTAACTTGCATATTGGACAACGATTGTCTTCCACTAGTTAGGATGTCATTAGGCAAGGCAGCTTTATATGTATAGCTCATTTCAGCAACAGGGCAATTCAAAGGCGTTACATAAAACATTAAAGAGCAGTTAAAAACTATTAAGAATAAAAGTTACAGTGCTGTATAAAAAGTAAACAATAAAGAGCAGTTAAAAACAGCTAAAAAAATTAAAGCAGATACTAAAATACGAGATTTTTGGTACCACACTTAAAGAGCTATTTTCTGGAAAACCAAACTTGGATGACCAGTAAGTAAACATTCCAAAATACTAGGACTGTATTTCCGTGCCATAATGTCCACTATCAGTCCCTCAGGGGGAGGGGAGGCCCCCTGAATATGCTTATCACCCATTTTTCTATAGCATGACAGGATATCTTTTTCCTTCAAATATAGTCGTCACTATAAGTTGTAGTTTCTTTTCCATGTAAAACTTTTGCGAAAACCTATCCCACTAAGTATTAGTGTATCTTTACCCCATATAGTTGACAAAATGGTAGATCAAAGTAACAACAGTACAAGGAAAAAGATTGATAATAATATGAATATAGATCACAGTCACAAAAACACTCGGTTCCCCGTCTGGTTGATGTACACTTACTTAGATGTACACCTGTACCACACGTTTATCTAAACTGAAACTGTGACATAGCCAATAAACAAGAGAAAATATATCTCAATACATACACATACACACCTGGACTCACATAATACCTGGACACTTGACTCGACACTCACACTTTATGATAATTTATGGTAAATGTCTTATTATTTCTTTTTTTATAGCCAAAGGCTTTTTATTTTATTTGTATTGTTATTATTATTACTGTTATTACATTACGTTATTACTGTTATCTTTGTACTGTCTTCCTCTTTTTCTCTCTATACTGTATTCTTCTTGCTAAAAACGGATGCTGGAAATTTCAGTTTCCTTGTGGGAGTCATGCCAAAAGGATTAATAAAGAGAAGTCTAAGTCTCGAAGCCACGGCACACCGTTCCACACCGTTCCCAAGGAAACACGCCGTCTTACACGGAAACAGTAGCAACGTTTTAAGATCAAACAGCCCCAGATGAATGTGAAAACAAAGTGCACTTACATCATCTGCACGGTGCAGCTCAAACATCACAGAGGAGCAACAACAAGCAAAACACGTTTCATGAGTGATGGGGGGTTTTAATGTAGAACGACTGTCTGTAGCATTTCTGTATGCTTGTCCCATTTGTTCTCCCTCTTCAAAAAGAGCTCTTGATCACAGTGAGACTAAGAGATTAAGTCGGGGGATTTGATTCATATATTAAATGCAGTACTCAACTGTAACAAGTGGTTATGAACAGATATTGTTTCTTTCAAGGGGTCTCCAGCCAAAAAGATGGGGATCCGCTGATGTTGTTTTAATAGTCTGAATGAAAGCTTTTTTAAAGGACCAGTTCACCCGTAACACAACAACATGTTCTCTCTTACGTCTCATGGTAGCCCCGCAGATTGCTTAACCCACCACCCTGTGTCTGTTGTTGTTGTTGTTTTTTCAAACATCTCAGTCCTGTTTACCGGTAGTTGTAACACTCATTTCCTGTGCTGCTGGAAGGAAGCATCATTACCTGTGAGCCCCCGCATGCAGCCATACATCTACGGGTGTCCAGGGGCCCAGGAGAGGCAGCCAGCGTCTGCCTGCAGAGTCTGGAGGCCAGGCAGGACTATAGGAAAGGAGTGGGGGGGGCCACTGTACCGTAAACTCAAGGGGGTAAACAAAGGGGGCCGGGCAGCTTTTACTGCCTTCCCACGCCAGGCAGTAGCAGCAGCAGCTGACTGGAAAGTGTTACCTGGAATATGCCGAGTCGCCCCCTCCACCAGCAGACAGCCAATCTGAATGCAGGCGCAGGGACCCAGGTGTACAAACAGTAAACAGTGGGGCCACATCAAAGGCTCTCATTAAAAAACAATAGATGGAGCCTTCCTCCTCATCTCGCCTGCATCCCCCCTCCACCCCCCCTACCCCCACAAGTCCTTCCAGGGATTTTAGCACAGCCCCCACAGCTGCTATGCATCCTCCATTACACGAGCACACTGACCCCTTTTGCCCAGTGTGCTGGGGACCCAGTAAAAAGAGAGCAAGAATATTTATTTATTTATTTATGAAAGTTTAATGTTAATTATTTCTATTTAAGTGTATTATCTGTTGTTTTTATCATGTTGATCACGAGTGATCTGCCCTGGCCTGATGTGTCTCACATGTTCACCAGCCCCCAACGTCTCCTTCCAGGCAGCGCGGCAATGGTTATGTTCAGGGTTAAGGTTAGGGTTAGGGTTAGCTGCCTGGAAGAAAAAACCACCATCGAGTCCAGCCCTCATGTCACCTGTCCCTTGTTATACTCACGTTAGCTCTTGTGGTTTGTCTCTGTGCTTTCTTTGTTTGTTACTCACTATGTCTTGCTACTGTATGTCCTTTGGTTTTTGATTCCCTAGTCTTTGGTTTTCTCAGTGTTTTGGAACTCCCTTTGCCTGCCTGCCGCAGGACTTCCTTTGTTGTAAGCTGTTTTATTTAAAAAAATCTTCTAAATCAGGGATTTTCAACAGGGAGTCCAAGACCGCTAGGGGGGTCCTCCGAGTCAATGCAAGGGGGGGCTTCCAAATGATTGTGAAATTGCCAAAGTTTTTTTCAAAAATGAAAAGTCTTAACCTGAATCCAACATATTATCAGCAAATATGAATCCCCACATGATAAGCTTACTGGCCTCTAGGTAAGGTCGTCACTAAGACAACCATCCACAGATCCAGGTCATCCCAAGGATTCACTGTGACACATGTATGTTTAACATGTATATATGTGATTTATACATACTTAGTATTCTATGCAAAAGAGGTATGTATAAAGTTTTTAGGCCGCCCTACACGTTATCGTAGGCCGGTTTAATATGCAATTTAATTTCATACAATATATGTAGTAGGGGGTCCCTTCTCCGTCTTGTTCTAAATCATCCTCTGCCTCCACGCCTGTGTACTTCTGGGTCCAAGCCTGCCTCCCTAGATGTGACAGCCTATACCTTAAAGGATAAATCTGGTGATATGGACTAACTTCTGGAGACTGTCCTCCGATAAAACGCCCACATAGGTTGTTTGGTCAAGCGGCAATTACGACTCATATTTGTGTTTATAAGGAGTTAGGTTGGGGTGGGGGGTGGGTTCAAACAAACACAGGACTTTCACCCAGCAGATTTGGATAGGTGTTCCATTGTAAAATAAAAGTCAATGGAGAGTTTTTTTCTTAAGTTCACAGAACAAATACGTCACATTTTGTTTCACATGCACAACCGGAAGTGAAGAAACGTCTGATTTGACATGTTAGTCATGAGTTTCATACAATTTCTTTAAAAAAATACCTCAATTGTAGATATAAAAAAGCAAAATGAACCATCAGACATGAATAAAAAATGTAGAATGTATAGATTTTTCTCCTCTCTTATTTTAGCAATCCCATCTCATGTTTTCATATGAAGATGTTATTATTTTAGTTCATTTTAACAATGCATTTTCCTGATTCCTTCTCAGTGCAGTGCACCTGCAGTTTTCTTCTTCAGTCTCTGAAAAATAAACGTTCTTTACATTGAAACTACTCGGTTAAATGTAGAATGAACTTAAATATGAATACACTTAATGCAGAGCTCTGTTTTTCTACTTTAAGCCATCAGTGTTCCTTATAGGAAAACAACTTTAAAAATCCATCACAGTTGTTTACCTGCCTTTCCTGTCCTCATGACAACTACTGTACATCACTGCGCGCCTACGTCTCTGATGCAAGCTTTGAATTATTACATTATTGTATGTATTGTATTATATTATATCATGTCCCTAAATTCAGGGTTTTCCCTCCCATTATAAGGCTTAGGTGCAGCACCCAAGCCATTTTGGGGATCACCTAAGCCGAGTCAATGTAAAACCAATGTGAGCATCAAAACTAACTAAATGTATGTGATGTTTAATGTTTGTTAGTTTGTTCAGGGCAAATTTGTTAGAAGTGTAACTTATTGTGGTAATAAAGCCTTTTCTGATTCTGATGACTTTTCTTAGATCTAATGATTGCAGTTACTATTTATTTATGATCTGCTCTAGCTTTTCCAACGGACCCAAGCACTTAGCTGAATGAATGTGAAATGCGGCAAAAAAAACGCCCAGAATAGTGAAACAAACAACACACTAACTAAAGCTTTTCTCAGATCTAATCATTGTAGTTGGACTACTTTAGCAACATTTCTCTTTGAGTGTTATCTATTATCTGCTATAGCTTTTCCATTGTTTTAGACACAAATATGGTTGTAGAATTTTGTCCAAAATGACGTGAAATTGCATTTTTTTTTTTGAAAAATGTGACAGTTTCTTGAGGGAAGACCCCTAAACCCTCCATCAAATATGTGCAGTCTCGTGTAAACCTAGAGAAAACACTGCCTAAAGTCACTGGGGATCACTTGTGCAAGCATTTCTTCTGCAACAGTCCAAAGATGTGAAACGCAGGAAGACGCCATCGCTCGACGCGGCAAAGGAATAACAACACACACACACACACATACACACATACACGCAGCCATGGCCTGGGAAAAGCCTATCTGGACTCCACAGACAGCAGCAGCCTCCAGCTTTGATGGGGAAGCCTCTTTGTAGTTGGCCTGGAGATGGCTTGTTAGTCAGTAAAAGTGAGGGCTAAATGGCTCCCTAACAGGAAGCAGTTTACACGGTGACGCTCAACCTGCCTGTGGCCCTCTATTGTCCCGAGCCCCATGTCCCACTTCATTACCATTTCCATAAGAAAGGAACAGTAATTGCCCCTTTTCTTCTGCTGCCCCTTCATCTTGGAGTGTTTCTTCTTTTTTCTTTTTCTTCTTCTCCCCCCCTTCCTTCTTCTCTGTCTTGCTCAATCCTTCTCTATCTGTCTCTGAGGAGTCACAGAAAACCAGTTGAAAGAAAACACTTTATAATTTAAAAGTAGGGCTTGTATGTGTAGTTTATCTTTGAGGGCAGACACCAAACTCTTAATTCCTTCATATACTCATAGAGAGTATATGAGAGAAGGGTGTAAATGAATCATATAATATATTGTATATAATAATGTCATTGTCAGTGTCCCACTACCTTTCAAAAGTACCCCAAAATGTCTATAGCATGAGAGCAGTGTTTGTTCTGGAGGTCCTGAGACTCTCCTGACCTTTGACCTGACCTGTCTGATGATCAGTGCAGAGAATAACCGTCTCCCTGCGTGACTTGGAAAGACACTACAAGAGGGGAAAATGCCAAGTTCAGCAAGTGTACATAACTGCATTTCACAGGAATACATAGTGTGTACAGCATGTGTAGTATATATTTTGATTTTTACAATTTCATGGCGTCCATGGTTAATATATTTTAGTGTGTTTTTAAATTTGACACATGCTACTTTCATTGTGTTCTTCCTGTGATTTACAGCTGTTATTTTAGCACACTTTTATACACATCAAAGCCATGCAAGCACTCGTGTAGTTCTACTTAATTCCTCTGATGCCATGTATGCATGTTTGAATCAGCCAATTTTTACATTTATTCTATAGGCTATTTGCTACTGAATTCATTCTATACATTTTGTGTACTATTTCTGTCGCTGTGTTGTGAAAACATGTATCTCCAAATTATCAAATTCCTCTTATCAGCTGGGTTGAAGTGCCTTGTTTTTTTAGCTTTGTGACAAATGTATTTACCAGCTAAACTCAACAGGTTTAAATGGTTTATTTCCTAAATGGTTTATATTTGTTTATTTATGTATAAGTCAGAGACGATGTCAAACCATAAATGAGCACTTAAAGCTACTTAAGTCCATAGTTTCTGTCTCCCTCATGAGGAATTCTAAGTAATGACAACAATTCTGTCAGCACGTCCACATGATACAAGCCTTTGGTGATTCACCCACACCCCACCTACACGCAGCTGCTAGTAGCCAAGGAGGACACAGATGATTAAATAAAACACAATTGACTCTTCAGAAGAAGTCATCTCCAATTCAAAAGTCAAAAGTTGCCAAAAGACACCAATCTTCTGAACATGGTCATACTGAGAAATACAGAGAGACTTGTGTGGAGCTGATAGTCTTCATTAGTTTTGTAGCAACTCATTTGGCAATGGGTTGAACGTAACGGACGATCATTATTATTATTATTATTTTAAAAGCTTTAAATGTACGATATGTAATGTTCTGACACTTTGGGTCTCTTAATTTGGGTCTCTCAGGACATAATTTCACTTTCTGTCCCTTATGCGCAATCATTTTTCCTGGTTGCTAAAATGACTATGTGGAATTGATGTAATGTAAGTTGAATTGCTTTATTTTCCTTCAATTAACTTTGTCCTCTTGTATTCTTGTCTGTAACTATGTGTTTTTGTGTCTTGGCTAGGTCATTCTTGAAAAAGACATTTTTGATCTCAATGGATTTTGCCTAGTTAAATAAAGGTGATAGTAAAAATTAAAACTATAAAAAAAAGATCTCTCGCGGTTAGGATTCCTTCAGTGTCAGTTCAGGAGGTTTTTATCGGGAGCTGAATTATCCACTGACGTACACTGACTGAAAATCACAAACAAATCTGTGTTTACCACATTGTACAGTTCATATATAGGGACTGGAGCCAAGCTGCTGCCCTCAGTATGTTTCTCTGATAACTTTGGATCCAGACGTCCAATCCCTCAACTCCTTCATCAATGTTCATCAAAGTAAAAAAAGACAAAGATCCCAAAAGTGTATTGTGCAAATTGTAGCTTAGAGCTCCATAAAGTATGCATTTAGGACAGCTTGATGCATGCACAAAGACGATATGACGCCATTTACAGCTTACAGACTTGATTCTAATTGGAGATTTCTCTGGGTTTGAACAGTGTTGGAAACATTTGGAATAATGTAAATACACACTCCAATGTTTTCCCTTGGTTTGTGGAAGACTCAGGTGTGCAAATTTGGCATGAAGTTAAGGGGTCTTTCCTCATCAAAAATGCTATTTGACATAATTTTGGACCATTATCATATCTTATCATATATATCTTATCAGTGTCTAAAACATGGAAAGGTTAGAGCAGATAATAGATAACACTCAAAAAAACTTAAAGACAAATGTTGTTGAAGAAGTCCAACTACAGTCATTAAGTGGAAGGAGTCTTTTAGTTTTAGTTTTATGCTTTTTTCACTGTTTTGGGCGCTTCTTTGCCATATTTCATTTTTATTAAGCTTAGACTCTGTGGAAAAAAAGGCTCTGTTGGTGCACCTAAGACATAAAATGGCAGGGAAAGCCCTGAACTCAACAAAATATATGACATTGGTCTTGTTGTTTTTAAGTTACACATTATATATTTAAACCTTTAGTTTGTCTGAAAAAAAATCTAAATCACCAAATTGTCTTTGCAGAGTGATGAATAACAAATGTGTTTTTCTCTGTGTAGATTAGTCTGCAAAGTAAAGCAGAAATACTCGTTTTTTTCGGAGTGCTTATTTGCTGATGATTTTCGACGGCAGTATAGACTGCACAGATTCTTTACTATCCGTCAATAAATCATGAAGTAAGTTATGAGGAGACCTTATTGGTTCCAGTGGGCATCATTGCATCAAATGGTTCAGCTAAGAAAAAAAGACTATGAATTAGATTCACACAACGTGGTGGGTTAAGAGTGCCTGGAATCCACACTTGAGAAACCGTCCTGGAGAGGATACACACTCTCTCACACTTTCACATCACAGGCCTTCATCTTTGCCTCACTCTCCCGAGGTGACAACAGACTGAATCTATGCGGAGAGAACGATCAACAGCCTCTGCGTGTCAGTAATCCTATCAAGAGCAGCGTGGATACATGCAAACGAGCAAAGTCAAACATGTTGTTTCACGCGCACTCTTGGAAGGAAACCTGGATCCAGAGGATCCCTCCACAGCAGAGGCCAATCCAAAAGCTGGTTCATTTAAAAATAACTAAGAGTAGGTTATACTCTGATTTATATCATCAGACAGGGCGCAAAATACACTTTGACACACTTGCTTTTGTGCGATGCCGTCTTTATATTGTCTTTCTCTTTTCCCCTTATCCCCTGTTAATTGATTTTGGTGTTGAATCAGGATTTTTTACCTGTCCTTTAGAGCTGCCCCATCTTTCCTTTTTCACTATGACAATGTTGTAGTGGTGAAATGTAACTAAGTACATTTACTCAAGTACTGTACTAAGCACAAATAAGAAATACTTGTACTTTTCTTGAGTCTTTTCTTTTCATGCCACTTTCTACATTTCAGAGAGAAATATTGTCTTTTTTACTCAACTATTCATCTGACAGCTTTAGTTACTAATTACTTTACAAATTCAGATTTTTGCACACAAAATACATGTCCTTTATAAAATCTGATGTTTTATTATAAATTAAACTACCCAACAATATAACGGCCTACATCAACGGCTGAAGCATTAACTGATCAAACACTTCGTTGATTGACAGAACTGTTTGGGTCGTTTCAAGTTTCTAAAACGGGAGGAGTTTTCTGCATCGAGTACTTTTACTTTTAATACTTCAGGTAAATTTTCCTGATGATACTTACGTACTTTTACTTAAATAACATTTTCGATGAAGTATGATGGCTGTACTTTTACTTAAGTACAGGATCGGAATTCTTCTTCCACCACTGTGTACTTATGTGTATGTGTATATATACTGTATGTATGCCAATTGATTCGTATTCACTTTTATTTTCACTGTCAAAGCACTTTGTAAACTATTGTTTTTCAAAGGTGCTAAATAAAGTTATAATTTTTCATTTATTATATGTCATTTGTGTGGGGGTCAACGGCTTCAGATGATCTTCCAACCCGATTCTTTTACAAAGCTCTTATGTTCTTTTTTTTGACAAAATGCGTTATCCAAAGAATCAGGTAAACAACATAGCACATACACAGCAAGACTAATTCTTACAATACTATACATACTATATCATACATACATCTATCTCGGTGGAACCTGGTTTTGTTTATGCTACTTGTACACTTATTTATCTCTGCTCTTGTCTTTGCTGTTGCAAACTGCAATTCCCCCACTGTAGGACAAATAAAGGTTTTCTTATCTTATCTTATACTGTATATACATAAAAAAGAAATAATACAAAGAACTATACAACAACAGATTGATTAGATACAAAATATAAAGAAAAAGAAGTACAAGTAATCACATTTAGACATTTTTAAGAAAAAAAAAAGCTCTACAGTTTCCTCAAGTGTAATACTTTTTAGTTGTTGTTTATCAATCCAAGTTACTCGAGTAGAGATTTTAGTTCTATGAGGTCATATGGTCAAAAATGAGGAAGTGAGTTCTGCTTGTGAATATACAATTATAGACATATAGAATAATGAAATTAATGAAATATTCCACGAAACAGGCAGACACACCCCCTTTTGTCTCCCCAGTTTCCTGGGGCCCTCCATGGGAAGGCTGCAGGTAGTGCTGCTATCAAGGGCAAGGGGGAGGGGAGGTGAGGGCCACCGGACCCCCTCGGAGACTTGAACTGTTTTAATCATGGCCCCATGTGGACCCGGACAAAAGAGCCAGGTCGGAATCACCGTCTGCTCCTTTGTTGCAGGGGGAGCCAGCGAGGCTGGGAGTGGGCCACGGGGCCCCGTCGCCGCTCTCATCGCCACAGCAGGCCTCCTGTTTATTTGCTTTGGAGATTGTTTTATCCCAGGTGACCGTAAAGGCAGCCGCTTCCCGGGATGTATTGCACTGTAATCGTTCCTACCAGTCAGCTGATAAAGGCTGTCAGCTGAGCCGCTAACGGGCTCCTTCAACCCGTTACACACACAAAGATTCCACTTCTGATTCCACATGAATTGAACAAGCTACTTGTGACATTTATGAGCAATGTGTATTCAGACGTAATTCATGTCTTACAGTCCAAGTTCAAGCAGCATGTATTACCTTGACATAACCCCCCAGATGTTTATAGTAATGTCTATTATTATCTATTGTAATTGATTGTACTTATTTATTTATATTCCACCTATTTTTTTCTCTTTTTATATATATATATATATATATATATATATATATATATATATATATATATATATATATATATATATATATATATGAGGTTTATGGATTGTTTTTGTTGTGTGTGTGTGTGTGTGTGTGTGTGTGTGTGTGTGTGTGTGTGTGTGTGTGTGTGTGTGTGTGTGATGTGCAATGACCATGAGATAAATAGGTGATAAATATCTAAATATATAGCAAATCTACTACGTTCAATACCAATATTATCTGAATATACATTATAATTATTTTTTTGTAGTTTTAGTAGTGTGTGTGCGTGTGTGTGTGTGTGTTGTACATGTATGAATATTGCCATCGAAATAAAGTCTGATTGATTGATTTTATCAATATTTATTTATTGATTTAATGTTTAGTTTAGCAATCTAAATGTGCAATGACCTGAGATTAATAGCTGATAAATATCAGCAAATCTACTACATTCAAAACCAATATGATCTGAATATACATTATAATTATTTTTTAGTAGTTTTAGTATAATCTATAATGTATAAAGAGGTCACCAGTCACCCTGGTAAGGATTAGAATGTATGTAAATCAGTGATTCTCATTCTTTAAAATTTCAGCGGTCTTAGTTGATCCCTTTGGTAGACCAGCGGTAATTTTACTTTGGGTCCCTGGTCCCTACACTGAGAACCCTGTGTGTGTGTGTGTGTGTGTGTGTGTGTATGTATCTGTGTGTGAGTGTGTGTGTGTGTGTGTGTGTGTGTGTGTGTGTGTGTGTGTGTGTGTGTGTGAGTGTGTGTGTGTGTGTGTGTGTGTGTGTGTGTGTGTGTGTGTGTGTGCTTCTCAGCAGGGGTATGGCTCAGCAATCACTACTGGCACACCTGACTCCCATTGATCTCAGTATAAATAAAAACGCTGACTCGTGGCCAGGCAGTTCTGTTCTCTCTGTGTGCGCCAGGCCCCAGTTCTCCAGTGAATGAAACTGAAATGATCTGCAGCTGTGATTGTGCTGTAAACGTTCTCACAAGTGACTCTTCTACCTCCAGAACTTGGATCCCTGCTGATCACCTGCCACCAAATTCAGCCGTCTGCCCCAGTCCCCCCCAGCAGACGCTATCACCTTCCACTTGTTCAACATTGCTTGCAAGTACCAAGTTTGATTGAGGCTAGTCTATATCCCGACGTTCCACTTCTGTTGAGAATCCCACCGGAATTAGTGTTCCTTTGTTTTCAAAATTTTAGGTTTTTGACTGAAGATCTGACTGTATCAGTTAATTCTGCTCTACATTTCCATTGTTCCCTTTTTGTATTGCACTGGGTTTGGTGAGCTCTCAGCCGGTGACAAGTCGTTGTTGCTTCCGAGCCATTTTATTGTCATATGTATATTAGATTTTATTTATTTGGGGGCTTTAATGTTTAAAGTTAATTATTGACCTTGGAATTAAGCAATTAAAATAAGTTTAAAAGTTTAACCAAAAATTGTCTATAATGAAGGCCAAACAAAGCTAAATGTGTAACTTTACTGTCTTTTTAAATTTCTTTAAAGGCTCAAAATGAGTTTCTTCTCAGACTCTGAGCCAGAAGTCTCCACTTCAGCAGCACTCCCATCTAACTTTCCACTTTCATTCTCTCTATATATTCTAAAGGTTTGTTCATATATTATTCACAGCTTGATATGTATATATTTTATTCCTAAAAACATGGTGAACATTTTTTCTATTTTATTTTTTTATGTTTAAACTTGGACTTTGATTAATGTCAACAAACTTTTTCTGCATCAATTTATGGTGCTAATGTCTTATATTTATATTAAGGAAATGATTCTCATGTAAACTTTCGTGTTTCGTGTTTCCAGATGGTTTTAATTTTTTTCAAACACAAAATGCACAGCTCAAGAACAGGAGGAAACCATAAGCTCCAAAGGTTGCCCCCCCCAAAGAAAATTATACACCTATGTCATGTGCAGTGCAACAGTCAAGTGTGTTTTACATGAAGTTTAAAAAAATAATAATATAACACACACATTATCCCAACTTCTCCATTGCCATGGAAACCCCTTACCCCAGTTAAAATCAGAGTTCTCACAACCCGGTTAATAGCGGTAGAGATGTGTACACCTTAACGGGCTATGATCAACGGTTTAACGGTGCAATTGATATCATATATCATCACCGGCCTCTCCTTCCTCCCCTGTCACTCCCTTGGCTGATTTCAAGAGACACAGCTGCCGACGCTCTTTAAACATTTGGTGATATTTTCATTGATCCCCTCTGTGATCTCCGGCTAACTGGCCCCCTGCTGTTTATAACAGAGGAAAACATCTGTATAAATCAAGGCTTTGGATAGGACAGTCTACATATCCTTTTTGAGCTTTTTTATGTCACTATACATTTTTGTACATCTCTTTTTCCTTATCAACGTTAAATAGTTGTATGTGTAGTATTTGTATCTATTGTGTTTTATTTTATATTATTCCTAGTGTTACTTACCTGGCAATACACATTTTTAATCCATCTACTATATAGCTAATGTCAAACTCTAAAAGGAGTTTTGGATGGCTGTGTTGTTTTGGTGGCTGCTGCTTTACTTTGTCATAATGCTAATTTGCCATTGGTCTCCCTGTTGAGTTTTTTTTCCTTGCACACATTGCCCAGGGCTTTAAATAGTGCATGGTCACCCTCTGGTGGCCACAGTCGTTACCACCATGCTGATAGATAGGTAGATGGATATTGATTCCAATAAAATGGGAAATTACAGTGTTGCAGACGCAAAATCAGTCACACAGAATATAAATGTAATACTGGGATACAATATACATACACTATACATGAAATAGTAATAGGAATTAAATACAAGACATATTTAAATATATATATATACACAAGTTGAAAATACAAAAATGTGCAACTGCTTAACTAGTATGATAAAATGTAAATAGACACTGCAGTATTGTGGAGTCTCAGAGTCTTATCTAGCACCCAGTGATGACGTGTTAAAGATGTTTTATTGCCTGTGGTAGGAATGATTTATGATTATGTGGCGCTGCATGTATTCTCGTGCACCAGCCCTCCATAATACTGGGCCCTATAGGGCTGGGTATTACCACAGAGTTCCTCTATCAATGGCGTTCCGATTCCCAAAGTGCTGATGCTATTACATTTCTGATTTAATATCAATTAGATTAGGAATAGAGGGAGAGAAGTTGTGCTATAAATTGTACAAGCAAGAAAAAAAAGTATGTTTAAAGTACTTTTTACTTAAGAGGATTAACATTGTATTAACATATTAAAAGAAATTTTAACACTGTTGACTACAATAATTGAATGTGAACCCCAAACAATGCCCCCCGCCCCCCACACATGGCATGCACAAGACTGTTGATGAATATGCCTCAAATCATATAGAGAGAGGAGACAAAAATGACCGTCCCCACAGTTTCACTTTTCCACACCTGCTTTTGTAGTCATGAATATTACACTGAGAATCAAATTACAGTCCCAGACGTTGTGAATGATTGAAATAATGCAACAGCATGCGGTAAAAATGGCTATGGCATGTTTAATTCATGAGGGGTTAAATAAACAATGAAATCTGGGCTCAAACTTGAACACCAACACAACAATGGATTCATGAGAATATAGCAAACATATTAAGACTGTTGTATAATCGGGCCTTCTTAGTGTTATTGCATGAAAATGTATAAATTTAGTCTGTAATTTGAATTTTGATGTCAGCAGCAACTGCAGCTGCGGGCCAAGGTACCCTCTCTGCTTTGAAGATTTGAACTTCAGAAGGAAACATTTCTGAACACATCTCATCAGGCTTTATGGAATTTATATAAGTGAGTTTGCATTTGTGTTGGACCTCTTTCCCCGCTCTTTGAATTGGACACTTTCATTTGCACCGGTGTCTTTCACTCGCTCCAAACCATGACAAACCGATGCATTAGCTCCCTAATTGCTGAGATTACCAATGAGATGCCTTATGAGTTACCAGGGTTGCCTCCTAGAAATGAAAGCCCGGGCCAATTTGCATGGGAGGTAATTGAATCGCCTGCAGGGGGAGTGGGGGGGACGTGCTACACATTACAGCCCAATTGGCTTCTCTGAGAGTGTGGCATGAAAAGCCATTTTCAAGCACTGAATGCCAAGGGTTTGCTTTCTCACTCATGCAGAGTCTACTTCTCGCAGCTTTTCCCATCCACTCCAGTGTTTCTCTGGCCCGGTTGGTAGCTGTTGAATGGGGTTGCGTTCAGGGGCCCTTTCTCTCTCTCTCTCTTATGGGGAAATGACCAATCACTCCTTCATCTGGAAATCCTGACAAAAGGGAGGGGGAGGGGAGAAATGACAATGAGTGGGACTATGGAATAAAATGAACTATTGCTGGGAAATTCTCTAAAGCAGGGGTGAGAAATGGATTGGGACGGCGGTGAGATGGACTTGTCATATATTATATGCATGTGCAAACTGACTGCACTGATGAGGTGAATAGTGGCTACACACACACGCACACACACACATCTACACAACCAGACGCCGCAGACATTTGTATTCCCTGTTAATGCGTATATATCACACACTTTTATTTATACAGGGGATCCCTGCGTGCTGCAAGTAATCTGTTTTCGGAATGTTATTCATTGACATTTTTATACACTGAAATAAATTTCCCACTTAATTCTTGCTGCAATATTTCATGTTTTCAATGTGTTTGTCTTGGCCTCTATCATAATGCACTCATAATTCTTGTCACATACTTCTATTTATTATTTCTTGTATTTTCTGTATGTGTGCTGTGTGTCTGATATTTTGCTGCTGTAGCACTACAATTTCCCAATTTGGGATCAATAAAGTCTTTCTAATCTAATCTAAACAGCCTCAGATTGAAAGTGTGTGTATGCGTGTCCACATTGGCCATATAGTGTAGTCATTTCAACACCAAACATGTTGAATGGAATTTTATGATTTGTGCTCAACCCCTTAGTTCCAATTAAGACAACTATTTATGTTAATTCAATTTTATTTATCTGTATCAAATCATAACGAGCTATCTCAAGACACTTAACATATGTTACAGCACACACTGACATTTGAGACAGTACTGTGCTACCAAATTAGTGGTAACAGTTTGGGGAAGGCCAAAAAAGAAATGGTTTAAGGACTCAACTGGCCTGGGCCCATATACTATACCAAACTTTGAAACATAAGAACACATACGAATTTTAGACTAAATACATTCTTCAAAAGTAAAGAAAACACATTTACCCAGGGAGTTACTCCTACTTACTGCAAAGTCTAAAAAAATATATATAAAAGAAACTTTTACTTCCAGTAATCACATTAATCCCATGTATGCAGCAGGGAACAGCCAATCAGAGACAAGGATTTAACCTACAGCTGCCACAGTAAGGAATTATTCTTGTGTCATTAATTCCAAGCAAAACTTCGTAAGTATTAAACAAAAAACATTAACTCAAGCAAAAGAATGGTCACCTCAAAGTTAAAATTTAAAATTTGCAAACAAAATATTTGTGTAGTCGTAAACTATTGGTATTTTATTTGTTTGATATTATGTCCTTTGGTTTACAGTTCTCTCTGCTTCCTTCTCACAATAGGCTCTCTCGGTACACGATCCGTTCTACGCATGTGCAGATGATAATCATGATGTAAGAGAATTTACGACACTGCACGATATGTTCCACAGTAGCGGTCTGACGTTAGCCTCCCCTGGAATGCTAACGTTAGTTTAGGCTAACCGTTAGCTGAGACAGTATGTAAAAAATCCTCAAATATAAATATATATATATATATATATATATTTATATATATATATATATATATATATATATATATATATATATATATATATATGTCTTAATTTAGCTGTAGCCTGCTTTTCCCACTGTAATTTGAGTAACGTTATTTAGACTGAATCAAAGCTAGCGGTTAGCCAGGAAGCTAACACCTGTAGAGGCTAACCTTTGTCTTAATACATCCAGGAGGCTAATGGCTGACCATTATGACAACTATGACAGATCATGCCATATGCAGATCTGTGCAGGCAGCACAGATCATGTACCTACCTATGTATTAGCTAAGAGAACGGTTAGCCTCCACCGGGAAGCTGATACTATTTTAGCTAACAGCTATTTCGGCTAAAAGCAGGCTACAGCTAAATTAAGACTTTATAGTAATAATAAAGACAAGTATTGAGTGATTGTATTTTAAATGAGCACAACTAACATAGAACTGACGTAACAGTTGTTATATATTTTCAAGTCGCGTGGTTATGACACAATCGTTAGCCTAGTTTTACAAAAACGTCTGCTACGGAGCCATAACATGAGATACAAGGAAATGGAGCCTTTTATACATTGTTGTGTTTGTTTAGAAATAAACAATGCACAAATAGAGTCTTGACACGCTTCAGATGTAAAGTTATTCGCTGTCAAAGTGACGTCAAAATGAATGGCAGTCAATGGGATGCTAACTGCAGGTGAGTGCTTCTTGGCATTAAAATGGCGCCATAGGAGCTACGCTTAGAGAGGAGAGGCTTACCAACCTTGTTTGAGACATATATGTACAGTCAATTATAATGTAATATTTTTAGTTCAAGAATCCCACAGGTTAGAACATCGGATTATCTTGACCACTGTAAAAAGTAATTTGATGGCATTAAATCTAACCAGAATAATCAAATAACTCGTACAAAGTTTGTTTTTCTGTTAGGTTTGTGAGAATAACATACAAACACAAACCTCATCTTATGTGTGTTCATTAATACTGTGAAAGTTGTGTAACCATTATTTTGTGTCTACATCACATAACTTCAAAAAACAAATTACTCACACAGAGTCAAAGTTCAGTTTCAATAAATGTATTGGTTTATTTGACAATTGTTGTAACAACATCATCAGTAAAACTGTCAAAACATTATGAAATTACTACTCAGATAGGCACAACGTGTTGGCAATTATAATGGGGTTACCGCACAATAAAGCGTGTGTGGAGATGTCTTGTCAGACCATTAGGTAGGTTTAAAAGGCACCTGCAGAACCCGGTTTTGATCACAAACAATGGAGGACAAAATCTGCGTCACCGTGAGGGATAGAAATAGCTGAAAGACAACTGGTGAGTAAAAAAAAGAAAAGTCAGTTACCTTAATACCACACATGTGGGTGGCAATTATTGAAATGATTGATCTGAATGTTTGCAGACAGCAGATATGCCAGTGACATATCAGAGCTACAGAAAACAATCAAGGTACATTCTCTTTTTACTATGCCAAGCATGAATGTGAAAATGCATGTTGATCATTCTTTTCAATGTTCTGGTTCTCTTTCTCTACAGTAAACCCACAAATAGCAAGGTTTGTGACCCAACCTCCTGTCTTCCCCACTCTTCAACCTCCATTCACCCTGGGTCCTACATCTACTCCTACTCCCCAACCTATAGTTCCCCCCCACCCACACTCCAGTCCATACACAGCCAGCAACCATCACACCGAGCCCTACTCCTGATACCAACCCACCACAGCAGTCATCCTCTCCAGGCAGCTTCCATCCCTTTTCATCCGCACAGCCAGAATCCCGGCCAGGTACAGTGAATTTGTTTGTAATCTAAGGATTAGAATATAATTAGAATATAATGTTAACACTGCAATGCTTGTACAGAATTCACACACAGAACTACATTGCTGCTACTGGAGCTGACCAGACAATACACCCACATCTACAGTACAACAACAACAAAACAGCATTTTATTTAAAATAAAAATAAAAAAATAAACTGGAACATGCCTTCACAGAAAGAGGATACACATTCACACTGGATAAAATAAGTTAGAAACTTACAAAAGAACTAATGACAGATCTTGAGCAACAGGAGAGGGCAAAATCAACTGGGAATATTATCTGGTAAGTGCCTGCTCTGTATGTACATGGGACTTTCTGAAAGGTTATCTGTCTTCCATAATTCTTTCTCAGTATTTTTCACCCACGACTATAAGTCTTCATCAGCACACTCTGGAAGAGGGGGAAGAAGTATCACAGCAAGGAGTGTTAAAATACCTTTGGCTGTCTTGATTTTAACTAAAACTCTTTTTTTGGGGGGAAACAGCAGATTCCTATAAGATTAATAAAATGTAAGTGTTGATCATATAAATGGTCTGTGGTCTACTTTGCAAGAATGGTTACTAGATGTTGTTTTGTTGTGTTAAGTTACTAGCTAGTAAAGCTGTGACTTTAGCATTAAGCTAACGTTAGCTAACTGCTAAAACAAGCCAAGCCAAGTAACTTTGGCTTCCTATAGCTAGCTAGCTACGTTACTGAGCTAATTTGCCATGGGACTCATGTAGGCTTAGTGAGGCCTTACTCAGTGGCGCTGTATTAATTATCCTCTTCTCTCTGTAGAACAATGAAACATTGTGGAACCTGCAGAGGTCAGTAACGTAGCTATATGGTCTATTATGACAAATTATTATCCAGCTAGGGTGTTGGTTAAGTTGTACAATGTAGAAGCTGTGCATATAATGAATTCAATCTAGAGATTGACACCTACATTAGATAATCCATCTGTACACACTGTTACTGACATTTGTTTTGTATATTTTAACGCTGTTAATTTCAACAGTATTTAGAATTAATGCATATTTTTACTATTGTCCAAACGAACACACCAGGCCCTTGACAAATACTTTGCTTTTAGAGATTATTATTGTTTGATGTGATGTGCAAGGCTGATGAAGCTTGGGTCCTGCTGGCTGCCCTGCACCACCTTGGCAGATTACCCAAGGGAAAAGCAGATGGATCATTTGAGTAAATTCAACATGAAGCCATATTGTACTTTACACATGTAGTCAGCACGAACGCAGTAATCTAGAAAGTGTGATAAGTAATATTCCAGAAATAAGCGTTCCAGTAGTGATAATGAAAGCCAAAAAAGTGTTCCTAAAGTGCATTAGGGGTGTCATTAGTGAGCTCAGGAGACCAGATCATCCCTGTGTGTGCGTGCGTGCGTGCGTGCGTGTGTGCGTCCGTCCCTCAGGTGTTGCTGCAGACACATGCCAGCAGAGCGAGGAATACAGCTTGCCTTAGGGTGAATAACAGCAGATTCATCCTATGGTTTTGTATTTTCAGGTGTCAACATACTTTTTGGAGATATAGTACTTTAATAATCATTAGTTGGGATCTCGTTGATATTTTACTTTTCTTTGCAGTATCCTCTCAGTTTGCCATAGTGATCGTTAGGTTTCATTTGATCTTATGTTACACAGGGCTCATTTACTGCGTATGCGTGTTCAATGCAACTTGAGATAAATTAAGCCTTTTATCTAGATGACTTCGCAGTCATGAAAGGGACGCAACAGCAGAGACATTATTTATTTCCTGCACTCGTGCTGCCCGTTAGCGTGGATGGACAACAGATGAGCGTCTCTCTGCTTCCCATTCACTGCCTGTGCATCTCTTTTGTCTGTAGACCACAGAAAAGAGAAACACACCCCGCTCTTATTTTTTTTTTTTTAGTCCTGGCCTCGAATGGGAATGAGACCGATTACACTTCCTAGATTGACAATTTTATGCTGCCAAATTAAAAGAACCCTCTGATTTAGCGAGATAATTGCACGCAATCTCCCTTTAATGGACCTGTCAGTGATTACTGGCTGCCTGGTCCAACCCTATCAGTGGCAGGGGAGGGGAGGGCGCTGGAATGAAATGTCAATCATATTAGCATAAATGAGTAAATTAGTGCGAGTAGCTCATTGTCAGAGTGAATCAGTCGTAAACGTGTCACCCTCCAACCCGCGGTGCCTGACTGACTTTGTGAGGACGGGTGGATAAAGAAGAAGAAAACAGCAACAGAATCAGAAAGGAGTTTACTGCCAAAGTCGTTACCCTATAAGTGGAATTTGCCTTCGTGATAGGTGCACACGTACATACACAAACAAACATATTAAACAATAAGAAATAAATACAGAAACAAATGTATACACTTAGGCCTGCACGATTAATTGTTATAAAATCGCGATCGCGATTCACCCTGTTCGGGATTTCATTTTTAAATAACTTTGATTTGAAAAAAATAAATAATAATAAAAAAACTTTTTTTATTCCAGAGAGGGAGGGAGGAGTAAGAGAGACAAAGAAATGACGTGAGCACATGGTGCTGACAGCTTAGGGGATGTACAATTACTATCTTTGACTGGTGAAGCACAGTGTTGTGGCAAAGAAATCATTTCTCAATGTGCTGTGTTGGGTGTCAGTATGAATAAGGAATAAGGAGGCAGTTTGTGTGATATGGCTTGATCAATATTCAAGATTTCTTTATTGTCATACCACAGTACACTGTAGTACGAAATTACATGCAAAAATCACAGCTTATACAGCACAGAAACAATTCAAAACATTGAGTTATTAGTTATATGAATTCAAACAAATACAGTGGGTACGGAAAGTATTCAGACCCCTTTAAATTTTTCACTCTTTGTTTCATTGCAGCCTTTTTCCAAAAATCAAAAATGTTCATTTTATTTCTCAGTAATGTACACTCAGCAACCCATCTTGACAGAAAAAAACAGAAATTTAGAAATTTTTGCATATTTATTAAAAAACAAAAACTGAAATATCACATGGTCATATGTATTCAGACCCTTTGCCGTGACCCTCATATGTAACTCAGGTGCTGTCTATTTCTTCTGATCATCCTTGAGATGGTTCTACACCTTCATTGGAGTCCAGCTGTGTTTGATTATACTGATTGGACTTGATTAGGAAAGCCACACACCTGTCTATATAAGACCTTACAGCTCACAGTGCATGTCAGAGCAAATGACAATCATGAGGTCAAAGGAACTGCCTGAAGAGCTCAGAGACAGAATTGTGGCAAGGCACAGATCTGGTCAAGGTTACAAAAAAATTTCTGCTGCACTTAAGGTTCCTAAGAGCACAGTGGCCTCCATAATCCTCAAATGGAAGACGTTTGGGACGACCAGAACCCTTCCTAGAGCTGGCCGTCCGGCCAAACTGAGCTATCGGGGAGAAGAGCCTTGGTGAGAGAGGCAAAGAAAAAGAACCCAATGGTCACTGTGGCTAAGCTCCAGAGATGCAGTCGGGAGATGGGAGAAAGTTGTAGTAAGTCAACCATCACTGCAGCAATCCACCAGTCGGGGCTTTATGGCAGAGTGGCCCGAAGGAAGCCTCTCCTCAGTGCAAGACACATGAAAGCCCGCATGGAGTTTGCTAAAAAACACCTGAAGGACTCCAAGATGGTGATAAATAAAATCCTCTGGTCTGATGAGACCAAGATAGAACTTTTTGGCCTTAATTCTAAGCGGTATGTGTGGAGAAAACCAGGCACTGCTCATCACCTGTCCAATACAGTCTCAACAGTGAAGCATGGTGGTGGCAGCATCATGCTGTGGGGGTGTTTTTCAGCTGCAGGGACAGGACGACTGGTTGCAATCGAGGGAAAGATGAATGCGGCCAAGTACAGGGATATCCTGGACGAAAACCTTTTCCAGAGTGCTCTGGACCTCAGACTGGGCCGAAGGTTTACCTTCCAACAAGACAATGACCCTAAGCACACCGCTAAAATAACGAAGGAGTGGCTTCACAACAACTCTGTGGCTGTTCTTGAATGGCCCAGCCAGAGCCCTGACTTAAACCCAATTGAGCATCTCTGGAGAGACCTGAAAATGACTGTCCACCAACGTTTACCATCCAACCTGACAGAACTGGAGAGGATCTGCAAGGAGGAATGGCAGAGGATACCCAAATCCAGATGTGAGAAACTTGTTGCATCTTTCCCAAAACGACTCATGGCTGTATTAGATCAAAAGGGTGCTTCTACTAAATACTGAACAAAGGGTCTGAATACTTATGACCATGTGATATTTCAGTTTTTCTTTTTTAATAAATATGCAAAAATTTCTAAATTTCTGTTTTTTTCTGTCAAGATGGGTTGCTGAGTGTACATTACTGAGAAATAAAATGAACTTTTTTGATTTTTGGAAAAAGGCTGCAATGAAACAAAGAGTGAAAAATTTAAAGGGGTCTGAATACTTTCCGTACCCACTGTAAATGCTTAAATGCCTATATGGGTTTGCAGAGGATGTAGAGTGATAAATATAAATATATAGCATCTATAACTGAAATATATATATATATAGATACTAGATACATACAGTTGGAAAGAGTATGAAGTAGAAATATCCGTATTTAAAGTGAAAAAAATCAAATTAAAAAAAATAAAGAGAAATGTGCCACTGTTCCCTTTATGAGAAAGTTGGGTTAGTCTTCCTTATACAGCCTAAAATGGTGTGTGCAGAACTACCAAACCTTTGTAAATACATAATACAATAAAAGCCCTAAGACCAGGTATAGCCTATGCTCTTTATCTGTCTGGCCCATTTATGTGCTAAGGGAGCTGGATATGACGCCGCCACTCAGGCTTGCTGCTAATTTCTCATATTCACGGTACTGCAATGAAAATCATTTTCCCCATTGACCACCATTATAAAAGAAATATCTATAAAATGTTTGGTGGAACAAGTTATACTGCAAACAAGTTCAAGTATTACTCTTTCTTTTTTATGAAATTTAAGACCACTAGGGTTTTATATTTGTATAACTTTCACAAGACCTTTCACATTATAGTTATTTGATACTTTGCGAATATAAAAATGTTGACTAGTGTAGCTTTATTTATCTATTCAGTGTGTGTGACATCCTCATGTAATCGGCTGAGATTGAAAAAGCTGAGAGGGACATTGTAAAACACAAATACAGGCAAAGCGTGTAAATGCAGACACATAAAGTTGTTATGGCAAAACACGTTAATTGCATATCTACACATCAAGCAGGACCATATGGTGCAAAATGATTCATCTGGAATCATGTTTTTTTTAACCACCTCACAAATGTAAGCCCGATATTTAATGTTAGTGTGAAATTGAACACTACAGTAGGCTACATGCCAATGTTGTTTTCAATAAAAAAAACATACAAAAACACAGACAAAGACAAAGCAAGTCGATGAGAGCATTAAAATGAGAACAAATAATGGAGAAAAAAAATCAAGGGACATTTAGAATTGAAAAAAATGTGCGATTATTTGCAAGTTAACTATGACATTAATGCGATTAAATATTTTAATAGTTTGACAGCACTATTTTTAAGTTTTAAAGAGAACATTTAAAAAGTTTTGTATTTTTGGCTTGTAGTGAGCAAAATATCTATACACTAACTTCCATCACTCTGCTCATGTCTTTCTCTCTCTCTCACACACACACACACACACACACACACACACACACACACAGCCCCTTCCCTTACAATTTCCCACAGGCTCTGGGAACAGAGTGTAAATCAAGGCAAAATTCCTCCAGTTCGACAATTCATTTGTCCACGGGCTTGTTAGGCAGGAAGAAGGAGTAGAGGGAGCGCGTGTCAATAAATCATCTGATGCCTGGCTATATTTATGCCCACAGCAATGAGTTTAACAAGGAGAGCAGTCCTTGAAGCAATATCCTAAGTGGCACTTCATTCCTGTCTCCTTCTTCTACACCCTCCCTTCCTCCATCCATCCTCCCCTCTCTCTTCCTCATCCCTCAGGAGGCTTCTGATTCTGAAGTGGCAGGAGATGCTTCAACTATAGCGCAAAGCACAGAGAGAAGACGGCACCCGAGACACTCCGCTGCCATCTCTCAGCTAAAATGATCCCATGAGCCAGAGATTTGGAGAACTTCATTTTCTTGTTCATAATTAAACTCCTCAACCTTAATCTGACCCAGTCATTCTCCTGCTGGAGTCGAGCGTGGGGCTTCCTGCAGCGCCTTATTGAGCCCTACTTATTACAGGGATCAGAATCCATCCTCCACTTCAGCTGCCAAGTACGGGTCACCCTATTCAATTATTTTGGCCATGTATAGAGTAAGGAGATGATACATCCGTGGAGAGTCCTGCCACTCACTGTATTCACACACACTGGTAAAGAGTGAGCGGCAGGATCAGGAATGGGGACCCTAGGGGTTTTGTCTCAACTGTGCACAATACTCTCTATCTCTATCATTGCACAATACTCAGGGCAGGGGCTGCATGATATGAGGAAAATCTGTAATATGCGTTTGAATATCGCGATAACGATATCACTCACGTTAAATAAGCACTATTAAAGTGCCCATATAATGAAAAAATCACTTTTCCGGGATTTGGGGTGATATTGTGTATGTCTGGTGCCTCCACACGCATTCAAACTTGGAAAAGAACTATCCATGCTGTTTTGAGTGAGATACAGGCTTCTGAATGTCCTCTGCCTTCAGTCTCCAGGTGAGCTGTTCAAAATCTGCACAGCTTTCTACGTCACTGGCTGAGACGAGGTAGCTAACCGTAGCATGCTAGCTCGTTCTCAATGGTAAACACTGCTACAACACACACTAGTTCACCATAATCTCCAAAAGAACTACTTCCATGTCCCTGTTGTGCAGGTATTCCACAAGTGTCCCTCATTTAGAAGACGTCTCCCAGCTAATCCTGCCTTGTACTGACCAAAGTTGGAGAAAGACTTATCTAGCTGATGGGATCTTACCTAGCTACTGAGCATGTGCAACTCCCAACAAAGATAGTATAGAAGTGAGATGTCTCACTCTGGAGCTAAAACAAGAGACCTAAACACACAGGGTGAAAACAGGATCTGCAGCAATGTGCAGTACAACAAAAATATGGTGTTTTTTTAAATGAAACCATGCAACCCTCTTCTGGTACAGCCTCTAAATACAATTATGAATCTGAAAATGAGCATAATATGTGCTCTTTAAAGTGCACTCAGCATTTCTGGTGCTTTCAGGATTCTGTTAAAATACAACAAATTGCGTGTTGAATTTAAAACAAATGCAAGGAAATCATTTCCAACATTCTTTAACTGAACAAATTAAACGTTGAGTTGAATATAAAAGGCACTATTAAAAACAGTTTCATTATAAAGTTCTGTTTTCTACTAATATTTTCTTTCAAAAATCACTATATTGTATTGCATTGACGATTAAAAAACGCAAAAGTATTTTGCTATAACTAAGTACTTTTACTCAAGTATAGTATAGTATAGTACAAATTTGAGGTACTTGTACTTTACTTACACTTTCTACTTTTACTCCACTACATTTCAGAGAGAAATATTGTCCTTTTTACTCCACTACATTCATCTTTAATTTTTTATTAAACTACCCACCAATATAACGGCCTACGTTTACGGCTGAAACATTAACTGATCAAACACTTCATTGATTGACAGAACTGTTTGGGTCGTTTCCAGTTTCTAAAACGGGAGGATTTTTCTGCATCGAGTACTTTTACTTTTAATACTTCAGGTACATTTTCCTAATAATACTTACATACTTTTACTAAAGTAACATTTAAAATGTGAGAGTAGTACTTTTACTAAGGTAAAGGATCTGAATACTTCTTCCACCACTACAATGTTGTGTATGTGTATATATATATATATATATGTATGTGAATTAATTTGTATGTGCTTTTATTTCCACAGTCAAAGCACTTTGTAAACTATTGTTTATAAATGATTTTTGCACACAAAACACATGTCGTTTATAATATACAATGTTTTATTATAAATTAACCAACCCAACAATATAACAACCTATAAGTCCAGCTGACATGATTAGACCATTAAACACACAACTGTGGGGATTTTTCTGCATTGAGTACTTTCACTTTTAATACTTTTAAGTACATTATACCTGATGATACTTACATACTTTTACTACAGTAACATTTCAATGCAGGATATTTACTTGTAACAGAGTATTTTTTACAGTGTGGTATTAGTACTTTTGCTTAAGTAATACTTAAAGAATACTTTTTCCACCGCTGCTCAGGGCAATAAAACAAAGCATTTGGCAGGTTTTACCCTGCATTACGCCTGCCGCACCACTAGGTGGCAATCCCGAACCAACCCTCTTCCCCTCTCTCTGCCTGTTTCCCACACTCTTCCACCCACTGCTGGTGTAATTACTGGCATGAAAGAGGGAGCTGTTTGTTCTCTTCACTCCTCATGGACCATCATCATTCCTCTGATTGAGATAGACACTGTTGTTTTGTTGTCAAAGCCATTTCCAAATCAAGAATAGTCTGGGTAAACGTTTTTAGAAACGGAGCTTATAGCAGTAAAAACCAATGCTGAAAATAGCAGCTGCCCCTTTTCTTCCTGACCTTCTTTGCTAAGTATCTTTTCCTGTCAAAGGGATCTTATTATGAAGAATGAAAGAAAATCAAACCCACCTCTGCGGGCTTATCTCATTTCAATACAAACAGCTCTTGATTAGCTCACAGTTTCCACTCCAAGAGAAAGACATGCAGCGCCTGTGAGTCCTTGTTATTCATTTTGCAGGTAGACCAAAGGTGTCATAATCACCAGGCCGCTGCTGCTACACCTTTTGACCTGCACGAGCACTACAGACAACATCTGAGACGAAAGGGAGCATGTAGGTTATCAGACACTTTCACCAGCGGTGACTGAGCGATAGCCTGGAAGTGTGTCTGACACCGTGGCAGTATTAGTAGATTTGTCAGTGTCAGCCCCTGCTCCCTCAGCATCAGTTCAATATCATGGGGAGAAAAAAGTGTGATCTGTTCAAGTTAACCTTTAGTGTATATAAACGTTTCATTTACAGGATAGATCCGGGGCCGCCAGAAGTTCCACCGGATGTCCCTCGTTTTTTGACAGATGTCCGTCACCTTCCGCTTTCTTTGTGTTGGCGTGGGTTAATCCAGACAGCTAGCTAGACTATCTGTCCAATCTGAGTTTTATGTTGCACGACTAACCTTTGAACGTACACATCTTCCACCAAAACAAGATCCTTCCTGAGGCTATCATCGCTGCGTCCAGAGCTTAGCACCGCCCGAGATGATTGTGATTGGTTTAAAGAACCAATAAACCAGAGCACGTTTTTCTCCCGTCCCTGGAATGCTGTGTGGAAGGGCCAGGCCTTCCTCTGCAGCGCTGTGGAGGAAGGTCTGGCAATGCGAGACTAAAGTTAACCCTACAACTGTGTGGGGAATGGGGAGACAACAGCAGCCAGATGATCAGCTCTGTTCCCATTGTCGCTGCAGCCTTTATGAAGCTGATTTAGTGTGAGCTCAGAAGTGTGTCTTGTGCTCAGCTACATAGATCTGAGCCGGGGTGGAGAATGGGATACAAGCAAGGCTTCCATACAAAAGACCCGGCGCTCGGGTTGCATTGGTGAGCCTCTGACCTTTCCCTCTCAATGGGTATTGTGTGGCCTCGTGGATTGGAGGGTAAAACAATCCATAGGTTTAACAGCCATGAAGCGGGACGGATAAAGCTGGGGGACACTGGAAGAAGTTGTCACCTAAGCCAAAGGGCTTTTCCCTCAGTGTGCGGCGGGTCAGGGGCAGTTAGGTAATCTGCGGAGGTAAAAGGTCACTGAATGACAGGAGAAGGCTGAGGCTCACTCACCTATAGGCTCGCATTTCCTTGCGAGTGCGTGTGAATTTACGCCGTAGCGAGTAGTATGAATGGGCGAAAATACGCATATGGGACTTCACCCAGGAGACCAGGGATCGTGTCTCATGTTTCTCTTTTTACTAAAGCCATGTCAAGTTTCCTAAACTCAACCGTCGCTTTCTTCTCGCAATAACACGGCAATTGGCGTGTATGTTTCCGTCCGTTGTATGCAGCGTAGACATACACGCGGATAGCTCAAAATGCGTACACATAACACGCCACTTGGCTTAAGAAAATCGACACGTCTGTTTACGCAAAGTCATGATGTCATGTTGTGCAGGCCTGCCTTGTTGCACGATCCAAATTTTCTTCAAAACTTGCCATTTTCAGCGGCGTAGCTTGCTAGCTCAAGTTTGTTGTTGTTTGCAGTAGCTAGGGATTTTGAGAACGGCGAAACGCAGAGAGCAAGTCAGAGCATGTCGGGCTTTATCCTTGAAAATGTACTTCCGTTGATCCAGGCTACCACTCACCTGAATCAACTTGGAGCAATGATCACATGTGCAGCTTTTAACATTAGCTCTATCTTGTCTAAATGAATATTCAGCATTCAATGAGCAACAGCCCAGACAAGGGGATTAGCATCTATGACCTGCTTTACAGCACAAACAATAGCTTCTCCTTTGTTTTGCATTTGTCATGTCAAAGTTTCGTGCATCCCACCTTTGTGTGTTTTTCAGCATTATATGACCATGGTCACCGTGCTCTTTGATGTAACCTGCTTACCTGACTACTTACCATTTTTTTATGGTTCTTCTGGTCTTAAAAAATCTATCTACAGCTGAATTTTAGGATTAGCCCCTGTGTCAAATTAATTCAGTTTTACCGCGCTTTGAAACAGATGGTTCAGGACTCAGGGTAGTTATGTTGCCTGGCAATCTCCAGCCAAACCAAATCAAAGACCATAAACTGTCACTTAGGGGCAGTGGAATCTGGTTTTGCACACAGTCTGACTGCAAAAGCATCAGTCATCATACAACCACATCACGCTGCTCACAACCTGGTCAGAAATTAATTGATGGTTAAGATGCAAAGCCGATAAGGAGCTGCTTCTTTTGGGTAGCTCCCAAGAAAAGATTCAGAAAATGACTATACGACTATAACAGATTCAGAGCAGCAGAATTATCTATAAACCCTGTGTTATGGGAATATTTTAGTGACAAAGGTGATAAAATGTAAGACAAAGGCACTCCAGACCATGCACAGATGAACTATAAAGGCACTACAGGAATTTAATGGAGTGTTTTTTTAATATTTTATTTATATATTTACTTATTTTAAATAGCTGCTATATTCAGGGTTTACTTTCCAAAGTGATGTTAACACCAAATAGCTACAATTTATGTTTAAATATCATTTGAAGGACAGGTTGACTGTACAAATTGGAATAAAAATAATGTTCTATTTAGTTTCCACTATATAACATCATGTATTATTGTCCTTAAACGGCTATGAAAAGTCACATATCCCTGTTAATAAAGGGACCTTTTGTTGACCTAATGTTTTAATATGCAGTACTCATTTGTAGCCTACACTTTGTGTAGTGGACAATGCGTAGGCCTACTGAATTATTTGTTATGTAAGCAGTTTTGTTGAGTAAATTGATATTTTTCTACTCCAATATGGGTGAGGCATTATTTTATTATGTGTTCATTATAACAAGCAATGGAATATGAACTCCTGTGTGGGTACTGTGGGCCTGCTGCTTGTTTTATAGGGCTTTTCCACTCTCTCTCTCTCTCTCTCTCTCTCTCTCTCTCTCTCTCTCTCTCTCAGTTCGTGTCTGTCTCTCTGCCTCTCTCGCTCATTGAGTCAGGGCGGGAGTTTACAGGAACAGCAGGCAGGCAGGGCCTTGTCACACCGCGGAACAACACTGGAATGTATTGTATGCGTTAGAAAGACAGGACAGCTGGGGGAAAATAGTGCACCAAGTTCCCTAAACCTGACCCATGGAGGTTGCAACGCATATGATTAACTAACCCACGAAAATACAATCAAAATGAACTATTACAGTTTGTTTTACGTGAACGTTACGTGTTGCGTTACGTGTCGTTTTGTGCTGTAAAACAAGAGTCATATACACGCACACACAAGTGAGCCGCGGAGGAATCCTTAAGGTTGCCAGTGAGTGCTGCGGCGCTGAAAGCACACACAGTAAATTGAGGCTCCGGCTTCGTGGAAAACCCGGACTGAAGTTCGATTTTAATCTGAAGGAAAAGTACATTTTAAAAGTGGAAAAAATAAAAGAAGGAAGCATAACGGTGTTTTACTTTGCCTGAAAAATGTTATACCAAATTGTGACAGTAGAATATTTTAATATTTTAATAGATTTTTACCGTTTTTAGCCTTTGTGTGCTAATGAAGTGCCTGTGTGTCAGAGGGAACGCTCGCTGTACTATGACCTCTATCTAGATTTGACAATCTCTGGCTCAACTGTGAAAGCCCAGGCACCAGCTACACAGTGAGGGGAACTAGTTATACTGGTGGTCGGTAGACTGGGACAGAGAATAACTCGAAGGTCAGTTAGTAGTCTACAAAATGTCCCAAAGACATACAATGGGGAGGTTAACCTCTGAAGCCTCTGCACCAAGGCAGACATGCTGTTATGTTACTGTTGAGGAGCAGCTAGCATGGCGTTAGCCTCCTCGCAGCCTTCCAAACTTCAAGACTTATTACTAAAAAAAGATGTTGAGCTGTTAACAGATATGATGAAGTGATTATAATTCTAACAGAGATCTACTTGTTAGCTCCCCTACATAATACACGTTTCTCTAAATTCGTGGGTTTAGTTCCTATATTTATACCAAACTGCTTTGGAAAAAGACCAAATTTACAGTGCACTTCATTATCTTGTGAAGAAAACACTGGTATGGTCCATGAAATATGATATGAAGTTATTCCTAATGATAAAATATATATTGTTTGTTTGTTGTTTCTTTTAAGTTATTTTTTATATATATAATTTAGTGTTGTTTTACTTTGCCTTCACTCTACTTAACCGGTGTCTCTGTAATGTGTGTGTTTATATATTCACCCTTGCCCTTCACTTTTATTATTTTTGCGCCATTATGCCGCTGCAGCGGTCTATTTTCATATCAAGGATTTTATGGACAAACAGAACTGTTCGTCATTAATTTTGCATGGCATTAACAAGTTTATATGCATAGGGAATTGTTCAGGCAATAACAAAACCAGAGCCAGTTTGGCTAAAGAGTATGTTGAAGGCCAGGTCTGTGTGACCACAGACGTGTTTAGATCTAGCGTATCTAGACGGCGGCCCTCATCCTGTACAATCTCTCCGGTCTGCCTGCCCTGGAATGCCACCACTGACAGCGATTCTTCTCTGGAACAACAGGGAATTATTTGGGAAGGGTGGCAAAGACAACACGCTGTCTGTCGATTATCCCCCTGCTATTCTGGGTCTTTTGGCTCCGCTGTGTGTTCAGAGCATCAAAGACCCGACGGAGATGTCGGCCTAAAGGGAGGCGATGCACAGTTTAATCAAACGTTTGGGGGCCTCTGTGTTCAGTGTCATGTGCCACCGTTTCAAAGAAATGACACGTTGCGAAAAACCATGGGGAGCAAGGAGACTTCAACCCTATGCACATGTGCCCGTTCCCACTTTTTTTGTTTTAAGACAGAAGATTGAGCTGCAATTGGTTAGAATCGCAACCATGAACGTTTTTGGGTGCACTTAAAAGAGATACAATCCTCTCATCCATTTCTGCATCATAGAGAGCCAAATTTGTTACCCCTGGGATGAACTATGATGCCAAGGAAATATATGTATTTTTGTTTTATATTGTTATCTAGATGGCATTTATATACATGCTTATGATGTCCCAGCTTTTGTAATCAGCATTACATGACATTTGATAAAGGATCTGGAGGATCTGTGCTGCTGTTTTCTTATTTGGACCCCATCACTTGGTGTTTATATTAATGGGATTGAATGCCCCCGCCTGGCCTGATAATACCCTTTTCTCTACTCAGGCCCTTTTTTGACTGCCACGTCTGGTTGACATAAAGTGCTGCCACACGGATGGGGGTTCACCCATCCCTTGAAAGCCCAGCTGTCAGTGGTTACATAATAGCAGAGTCTTGTTGGGCTCGTCGGATGGCTTTGTGCGCCTGTCACTGAATGTGATTGTGGGTAAGATTAAGCGGCGGGTGAGAAGCCACAGTTAAAGGGTTCCTACCTGGTCTCCAGCAGAGACGACAGAACCAACAGAAGCAGAGGTTTTGGAGAGCGCTTTAATGTGGCTCAGCAAGAATCATATCTCCTTTTTCACATCACATTGTGTTGATGGAGCAGTGTTTCTTGCTTACATGTTTTATGTTGAATGAAACTGCCTGAGTAAAGACCTCCAAGGGAGAAGATCAGCTGAATGGGCATACCAGAAGTGAAATATTGGAACAAAAGACTTGAACCTCAATGCTATTTTTTCCATGGTTATGAAGATGTAATATAATTCCACTGTACGGATTCTGTGTTAAATTTCTGTCACCCACTGCTACAATCAATACCTGCTTATGAAATATCACGTAATGTAATGAATTCACCCAAAAGGAAGAAAAATATTGAAATCACCGCCCTACATTTATACAGCCAAGACAAGGATATGCATGTGATACCAGTAAACATAATTTAATAATAAATGTGTTGATGAGCATGAAACCTTAAAAATCATAGATAGTGAGTGGTAGGTGGGGATACTGGGGGGGGGGGTGCAAATTTATTGTCGAGAGACTTGATTTCCCCAGGGCTTGTGTTGTTAATTCAGTGTATTCTAGCACTGTTTATCCCACGAGCGGGCAGGAGCTGCTTCAATAGGGTTACCATTCTCCCTGAGAAGTGTCTCCTAGAGAGAGGGTCCGGTCGGCACAGGGCCAGTGATTTCTACTGCATTGAGTTCCTTTCAAAAGCTTCTCTGAGTGCTCCATCTGCATGCTGACAGGCGTCAAGCAGCCTCACATGATGAGACTCTGCTCTCTCCGTCTCCCTCTTCCTGCCAGTCCAGACCAGCTTTTTCCTCTCTCCGCTGCTTATAACAGAGAGCCAAGCCTTACATTAAATCTGTGTTTCTGCATAACCGGCCTTGTATGTTTTTTTTCTTCTTCTCCTCCCTCAGTTTGCTGGGCCCTCTTCTGTCTCTCTCCTCTTTCTCATGCAGTGGAACCAGCGCAAGCCCAAAAGCCTCCTGGTGCCTCACTATCAGCGCTTTCTGCACAACACAACAGCAAATAAACAGTGTTGCAAAAGAAAGGGGGGCTACTGTGTGCAGCACGGCAGTACCATTTAAAACTGTGGCTATGGAAACCCCTCTGTCTTCCCCTCTAATATGTGTTTACGTTGCCGGGTTTGACTGACAGATAAAGGCACATTGGGGGAAGAGCCTCTTTTAAAATGCATTGTTTTCAGCACCTCCTCCCTCCTTTTTGTTATTTTCTCTTTAAAAAGGCCTCTCTGGCAGGTTTCAATGAGGCAGAATACATTACTTTAGCTATATTTTGCCCTTCCTTACCCCACTGTCTTGATTTGTACAGTAGCAGGACAGAAATGGCTCTCCTCGGTGCCTGAAATTAAGCATTGCTGTTGTCCCTGACAATGTTCCTAGAGGCCTTTTTTATTATTAACAGCCTCAGTGAAGATTGCGTATGTGGCGCCTGCTGCTATCAAACGAGGGATATCAAAATCTTTTGGAGAGGCATTCAGCCAAATCTCTTAGTAAGAAAGTTCATGGTAAACTGTCTGCGTTAATAATTAAGGAGATATTGTGTATTTTCTTAGTGAGTACTGGTGTACTCACTTGTTGGTAGGTGTACAAACCATATTGAGGTCACTTATTTTTGGTAAGTCCGTATAATAAAAGCTATTATTCCTTATTGATTTTTCTCGTTAAAAGCTGATCCAAACAGACAGCTGGGGATAAAGAGGGCTACAACGCGTATGGAAGACGTCCGCAATATGTTGCACCTTTTCCGTATGTTTTTTATTGATTCTCATTCTCGCGCCTCTCATCTCACGCAGAGAGCTTTTTTAATGAATCACTTTCAGTTTGTAATGCCTCTGTAACCTAATGCTAAGTTGTGTTTGGGCCAGTTGTCTGGAGGAGACAAGCCATACAACAGAGACACATGCCAAACAAAACCCTTGGTTGGCACTATGATGTGGGCATCATGCCTTTGCCAGCCTTCACTCTGTAGGGCCTGTGCCAACCTTTTATAAATGCCCTATTTGGCACGAGCTGTGCCCAACAGTGTCTCTTAAGGTTCTGGTTCAAATACCCTCTTCAAATGTGAACCTGATCCAAATCCTAAATGATCCAAATTATGCGTTCCAAATTGTAAGCTCTCATATCATATTCAGAGAAAACCCGCGGATTATGTTTTATCAACTCTGGCTGGCAACAGATGGAGAAAAACTGGAAAGTCATATGCACAGCCTCATTTTACTTTATTGTCACACATTATAGTAGATTTTGTGCGTTAATCTCGGCATCCTCCTGCCTCGCCACGCGTGGAGGAAAAGTTGGCAGCTGCGGCACATCAGCGTTGTTCATGGTTTGTTTTCTCGGTATTCAGCTCGGAGGTGTGTCGCCCAGAATTGCAGCAGCAAGAGCAATTACAGCTGAATGTCCTCTCTTTCATCAGCATTTCAATGCAAAGATTTGAGATCCGACCCCCAGCCAGTAACAACCCTATTTTTAACCGACTGTGCCCTGCATCCCTCAGGCCAGCAATCAGCCCCAAAGAATAGTTTCTACCCCTCAAAAGCCTTGTAGTTCCCTATCTCACATCCCCCCCACAGAGTCAAGATAAAGTTTTGTTTTCACAGTTGACTGGTGGTTGTTGCTTGTCCCCCTCCCACCCCCATCTGCTGTCCTAGCATAGATGCAAAAGGTCATTCCTGAAGTGTGCCGTCCCACATGGGGGCAATTCCCATCACAACGGAGGGGCCCTAGGGTCGTCATCATGGGTGCCCTCACTTGGAGGCCCTGTGTGCCCTTCTGTCAAATCTCTATCCTCTTCACCTTACAAAAATTCAGTTTTATATACCATAGTTCATTCTCCTTCAAACAGAACTGTCTTGTTGTTTCAACATCGACTCCACCACCTATCCCGCGTTCAACTGCTGTGCTAATGTATTCCAATTTCTCTTCATCGTTGCCCTTTGTAAGTTAAGGCACTCGTGCTTGAAACAACACAACACACAAACATCAGCCTCCATAAGATGGAAGAGTTCAGGCACAACACAAGGCGCATCTGTAAACAATAGGCTGAAAGAGTGGGACGAGAAAGTGATTCAGCTATGGTAACAGCTGAAATACATCCAATTTCAATATATGAGAAGATTGGTCTCTTGAGCATCTCAGGGGCCCAGGGAGTAAATTACACCGGCCGCTTTTCAATATAATGCCTCGCATCAACATAGTGATATTACACACAGAAAATGGTTTCTCCATAAAATGCTCCTTTGGTTTCTACATAGACTCGTGTTCTTGCTGGATAAGTACAGCTGGGTGCTATTATTTTTTCTTCTCAGCCTGCCACAGTTCATATTGATATATGCTCAGGGGCTGTTCTGTAACAGGTAACTTAATCACTCCGTCTTCAACATGTCAATTTTGTCCATCTCTCTGCCAGGCCACTCTGTTGTTCATCATGTCTGCATTACAGTTAGCTATTTCACCTCAAACAAATGCACGTCCCCTGACTGCCACCATTGATTGCCAACCTATGGCTTCTGAATCACTAATTCAAACAGGCATATTTTGTTCAATTATAGTTTTAAATATTCATAGCCTATAGTTAATAGTTCTAGCGCGAATGCACTGCATGAGCAGAATCTGAAGGCCCAATCTATGGTCCACACATGGAGGGCCGCACCATAAACATCAAAATACAGCATTGTCTTCTATTTTCATCTTATTATTCGGAGAAAAAGAAAGTATTCTCTACTAAACTTTTTGAAGCTGTAAAATGCTTATCTTATTTGTATTGTTTGTGAACACTAGACAAAGTTTATGGAGATGTTTAGTATCCAAGATACTTAAAAATAGATCAAACAACAAATAAATAATCGCCACATGTAACCACCACATTTTGACAATAATGAAATACATTTCATTACAGTAAAATGTTATTGCAGGTCATTTTTATGTCCATTCTATCAATTTTTATTTCAATATATCCTTTTTCCTCGTGTTTTATTCAAGGGGGTAAGCCAGCCTCCACTAAGCATAGCTCCTATGGCGCCATTTTAATGCTACCAAGCACTCGCCCGCCGTTAGCATCCCATTGACTGCCATTCATTTTGGTGCCACTTTGACAGCAAATAACTTTACATCTGAAGTGTTTAAAAACTTTACTTGTCCATTGTTCATTTCTAAAGAAACATGACAATGTATAAAAGGCTCCATTATCTTGTAGCTCATGTTATGGCTCTGTAGCAAACGTTTTTATAAAAACAGGCTAACAATTGTGTTATAACCACATGTCTTACTGTCGCATGGTCAACAAATCACCAGACAATTGTCAGGAGAAGCTTGCAGACAGTTTTGACTTACATTAGCTGTTTAGGTTTAATTGTTAATATTAATATTATTGCATTTTAGTTAGCAATAATTTGCCTGTGCCTACGTTATCTCCTAACATATACCTACACTCCTACACACCTACACCTACACAGAGATTGGGAATGATTGGGATTTCTCTTGGCACAGCTACCAGAAGACTTACAACTTTCAGACAGGTTGCATCTCACGTCACATCTACATCGTCAAACTCAGTTGGAGGCTGCGCAGCCACGCTCAGCTATCACTGGAAAAGTGTATTTAATTGTATTTAATAATTTGTCTATTAAGACAAACACGGCTGGGCCAGTTATGTGATTGGCTGTCCTATTTGTCTTGATTGACAGACAAAGACTGAAAAAGTGGCATTGTGAAATAAAAATTGAGAAAAAGTAGTTAAAAACTCCAATGAGACAACCTGGATGTCTCATTGGAATTACAGCTCACGCTAAAGGTTACATAGTGCTGCTTTAATTACAGATTATGGAAAAGAGACATTTTGAAAAAGAACTGATGCAATAAGATTAAAAACCAATGCATTTCTGAATTTATTGTCTCATTAGCAACTGAGCTGGCAAGCTAACAGTTAGCAGGCTAGCTATTTCAAAGGCGTTTTCTTCTCCTCAATAGAGAGGCAAGTCACTCCCCCTTCAAGTGGACCACTATGGTACCTCGTTTCAGAAAGAAATATGTAAGGTAGTGAACGGGACGAGAGAAATAATATTATGATTCTGTTTAAATTGTGCCATGAATTACACATATTTTTAGTTTGTCAATGTTAAATACGTAATGAGAAAGACAAACACCACAAAGTTGTGTAAGGAAGCTACGATGCCTGTGTGTGTGTGTGTGTGTGTGTGTGTGTGTGTTATGTACCGGGTACCGTAGATCATAGCGTAGAACATAGCTAAGTTACCGAGCTAGCTAGCAAGCAAGGTGACGTATATTGTGCGAGATGAGAGATTTAGCTTACTGAGTTGTTTCACACAACACTAAATGACACTAAGAAAATCCTGCATCATCCTGCGACGTTCTTGCAAAATGATCTTTAACATTTACTAACATCATATGTGTATTTGCTCGGCTAACATGCATGGGGATTACATGGATGGAACCGGGTGGATCAAAGTCTGATAGGGCCTCTGACGCTCAAAATAAAAATGTTTCCACAGATTTAAAGACGTTTCTTTCACTATGTAAGTACCTACTCCTTTTCATTACAATTAAATGTAATTTGATTTTACAATTTGGTTGGGAAGAAATAAACACATAATTTGATTGGGAATGAATCTGCCGAGGTGCTCTGCGCACCTCTGACACTCATTCATGAGTGAAGCTAGTTGTGGAAACTTTACCGGCGGGACAACAGTACAGAAGTTAGCTTGCCTATAACACAAAAGCGCATTTTTTGGTTTCTTTATAAATCAATCACAGGCTAAAAAACCTAACAGACCTGAGTCTGAAATCCCAGCAACTGTAACTGGAAGAAGTAGCAGCAGCACCTCTCCACCTGTCACTCCCACAGCGACCCTGCTAGCAACAGACGCCGAGGCAGCTAACTTTTGATTTAATTTAATTCAGTGATGTGTTTTATATATTTTGTGGCTCAGTGGCTGAGCTTGTAGTAGGCCTATTCTGTACCATTGTTGTAGCTTTGTGCCTAGTTTTGCCCTGTCTTGGGTTTTGGATTTCATTCTTGTTTTAGTTTTTCTGCGTGTGGAGCGCTGTGATGGATGCAGCGGTGTGTGTGGTGGCTGACTTTGGCTGAAAATGTCACCCTTGAAAATTTCTCAGCACCCCCAACTCAAAATATGTTCCCACCTGTTTTTCAGGCAAATTTGCATTTCTTAGTATGGTGAAGGCATGGCCTTACTCTGTCGCTGATTGGCTAGTACTCGTTGCCTTTGTTGGTTGGATTGGTTAGGTTCAGGCATGAGGAGTGAGATTGTTTAGGGTAAGAATACCAAGGTAAGCCAATCAGAGGCAGGGTAGGGAGGTCATGCCTCACCATCCAAAGATTTTCACAGGACTGATACCAATATATGTAAGATAATAGTTTTAGCACTAAAATCTAAGATTTACAGTTGCAAAGCTGAAGAGAGCTTATGTTTTCCCCTGTAAAACACCTGAGTGGTCTTTATTTTGGCCCTACCTCACAGCTGAAACTCTGACAAGTTGATTTGCAGGGATGGGACTGTCTTTCAGTTAAGGAGGAGCTGCTCACATACTGGGCTCTGTGAGCCACGAGGGTGCAGCTCCCAATATGCTCGCAGCATTACTACAGAAATGATTCCCTGCACGGTTTCTTTTTAATCCCACTGAAAAGAGAGTGAGCACTTCTTTCTCCTTGCAGGGTGGACACCATCATTTTGACTACTTTTAACCTTGCCTGGCTTTGTTGAGATCAGGGGTCCTTCCATCACTTCACATGAACACACGGCTAGAAAATAGAGTGTTTAGAATTCAGCACCGGTGTCTGTGTGACTGTATGAACTTCATGAATTCAGAGATTTTCAAAAAATGCCCCCTAGCAAAGTGACCCCCCCCCCACACACACAAAACACACAAAAAGATAGATACAAGTGCTCCAGTAAAACCTGAAGATGTCATATCAGCTTTGATGTGAAAGCCTGTTGAGGGGCACTGAGGTTCCCCAGTCTATTTTCACCTGAGGAGCAAATAAGATTCCTTTGCTTTGGAGAGGAGGAGCAACTGATTGAATGTCTGCTAAGCAGATGAGGGTGAGCTGCAGCTTTTTAAAAGTTCGATCCCATTTGATCAAATCAGGTAAGAACAATGGTTGAAAGATTAATCTGAAATATGACCTTATAAAGCAGCAGAATAATTCCACAAGTGCTTTTAATATCCTTTCATCCATCAAAGCTGTATGTCTGGATTAAATGTATACTGACTGGGACCAAAGACTGTGTGTGTGTGTGTGCTTTTTTTTTTTTTAAAGTGAAACTGATTGTCCCCATTTATTAGGAACCCTGGAGGAAACCATGTGGCGCTTTTAGTGCACATTCCTTATCCTTGCACTGTTTACAAAGTGGTGGGTGTGTGTTTGTCAGGTGTAAGTTTAGACGGCAGGTCACACACGCACACACACACAGCGTCTGGGAACGAGCCGGATGCCCATTGCACTTCGCAAAGTGGCACTTCCTTCCTCTACACACTCCAGACTATGCGTTGAACTGCTGCCTGGCAACCATCTGGACAGGACCCAACTATAGAGATTGTGTGTATGTGTGCCAGAACAACGTCACTGCGGGATTGCCACTGATGTTTGGCCCAAGTATGCATTAATGACAGACTCACGGCAGCTATAAATTCTCAGTGTGTACACTATTGTCAGGTATGAGCTGTGTTTGGCTATTGCACACGTGGGTGTGTACAGTGCATCTGCGTGGTGTGTTTGTGTGTCTGAATTCAACTGCACTCTTGTTAGGAAATTCCACGCCACATTAGTGGGTTGTCTTGGTGATTGTATGGCTCCATTCCCAGACTGGATCCCTAAGGGATTCAAATAAAAGAAAAACTCCTCAATGATCAGTCATCAGTTAATTCGCTCAACATGAGTGACACTTTCACTGCTCAGAGCTGAGATTAATTGAAGAAAGTTTGATTAAAAATGTATATTTAAGAATATCAAAGGCTTACATAAATTAACAGAAATAGAAGCTTTTGGCTTAGAGAGTGAAATATGTATGGCCCTAGCCTGTCCACTGAAATTTGTGTTTTGCATTCATAACTGCAACCCCCTCCCAAACTGTTTTTCACAGTTTGGGAGGGGCTTTTCACCACGGCGTTCATTGTTACTTTCTTTTCCGTCCTTCTAATCAACCCCTGATATCAATTTAATAATGGACACAAGAGAAAATGTCTTCTGGATGAAGTCCAAGCTGCTGCCTTGGTGAAGGCCGGGGGGGGACCCGCTGCATCGGGCCGAAAGGTGATGCATCATGGTCATCCTTGCAGGGTAGCGGCGATGGGGCACAAGTAAACACTCTTAAATCATCATCCTGGGACAGATGGGGGGAGGGGGGGGGCATGATCCCCTCCCTCCCTCTCTATCTCTTTCTATGTCTCCCTCAACACACACTATTTCAAAGTGCCAAATGTGACATAATCAAGACAGCATTTGGCAACTATCTGATATAAATTCAGTTTTTCTTGTATGTTTGAATGATTCTCAAAATACAGACATGGGGCACAATACTATGAGGCCATGTGGGAAGTGTGAATCTTATGCTACATGAGCCAGACCGGATTATTGAGACAAGCAAATTACAGTGAGAGTAATTTTCATGGTAACACTTTTTCAACAAGTTATTGTGTGACTGGTGGGTGGTAACAGTTATAGTACAGTGACCAACAATTGTAATATTGAACGTAAACTGCTGCAGGTGCCCTTTTTCAGATTCAGCTTAATTATCTCAGAGTTAAAGCCTCTGCTTTCCAAGTCATATCAATTACAACAATTTATAGTGTCCCTATTAATCCGGTGTTAAGGAGCGCCTCATGCTCGCTGTTGAGCTTGTCTGGACATGCAGGGTGGCATTTTAGAGAACATCATATCCTTGTAAAACAAGAATCGCATAAATAAATGCATGACACTGCTGCACAGGAGGTCTTTAGCATCATGTTGTTGCTCTCCCACAGAGATTTAACATTCCCTTATGATCCTGGTGCTTTTAAGTCACTTTGCAGCTGCACAGACGGATAAATCATTTTCAAGGTGAGCGCTGAAAATACAGCACATTTTGAAGCCACGTCTAAAATAAGACAATGGAAATGGAGCATAGAAAGCAGCTTGTACGGCTCTTTTTAAAAATATATATATGAAAGAGGGAAGAAGGGAGACTGCACCCCTAGATAATAAACAGCAAGTTTATGCTAAAAAGAAAAAGAAGCTCCCTACCCCCTCCTCCCTTACAGCCTAGTCTCTGCGCTTTCTGCTAACACACGCACACTCACACTCATACTCACACACACACACCTCCCTTAGCCTATATAAGCAGACAGCAGCTGAGCTGACCCCCTCCACCCTGCATACTCTCCTCCTTCATTAAATGTACAAAAGCTGTCTTTGCAGCTTTCAAATATATGATGTATAATGTTTTTGTTGTTTTCTAAGTAAAACTTAAAGTCAAACAGGATCTCTTTTCCACTGACAGAGTGAGCAATGCGAGCAGAAAGCCCCGCATTGTAGAGAGAGAAAGGGCTGAGCAGAGCAGAGAGCTGCTGCTTCCCATCCCCCACATTCACATAGCAAAGTTCTGCTGCTTTTGCAAGCGGTGATGTCGCCTTCACGTGCTCCATCCAAGGCTCGTGAACGCAAAATGTCGCAGCATTCTCATTCTTTCTGGCTGGAAAGAATACATATTATAGCCTATTATAACATAAGTGGGAATTTGCTGTTGCTGTGTATTGTCTTTGTTTATCTCAGAGCTAATTTACGAAATTCAAAGCAAGACACATGCTAAATATGTTTTCCTAGAACATAAAGAAATAGAAAATCTAATAAAAGAATGTTTTCCATGTAATTCAGCTAGATAGCACCCTACCCTACCATATGGACAAATACAAATAATATAATATATATAGTTACATGTCCTCATTTGTCAAAACTGGGTGCATGCTGCTGTGTATTAACACAGAAGATAATCCATATATTTATATTGTAATCTACAGTTTTTGTAATCTTAAATATTCCATAATTGTCTTGTTGCTGAAGTAGATAATGCCCCTGTACGCTCACTGGAATGATTGCAGGTTATACTGCCTTGCCCTACATCACTGTGCCTGATATCATTTATGTGTTTTGGTGTATATATCACAGAGCTTTTACACACTGTGACAACTAAAAAAATATATATGTATATATATCACACCGGCAACTAAGGAAGGCTGTGGTAGGCCATTCACACTTTGTCTTTTAACTTCATACTGTAGCCTTCGAGTCATTATTTTCTGACTCAGGGTGTGATTCCGAATGTTCCGACAACACAAACGCAGCACAAAGGCTGCTGCTGCTAGGAGAGCGCGAGGCAGGCAGGCAGAGAGCACGAAGAAAGGGGGTGGGATGGGTGGGGGGGGAGTAAGAGAGAGTAGCGGAGAGACATAGGGTGTCTGTTCCTTTTAATTGTATAGGGCGACTTAATGCTTTCTCCCAATCTCTTCTCGTCCTCCTGTGTTGGTGTGAGATTTGACTTATAACAAATAACATGTGATGTGTTGAATTTCAGTAGCCTGTACACTGTCACTTTTCCACCATCACTGTTTCTCTTTTTGTATCTTCACTTCCTGCTCTGTGACTGGCTCAGTCCATCCCCCATCCTTTTCTATCCCCTCTCTCTCTCTCTCTCACACACACACACACACACACACACACACACACACACAACATACATGCACAGGTTGTGATTTCATACCTTTCCTCTACTTTCTTTCACTGTATTCACTCCTCTCATTCGCTATTGTCGACACATTGAAGCAGTCACTTCCATTAATTAGCCCACTTTATCGGAAGATGACTTTGTAGCCTATTTTGTCCCACTCCTTTAACAAGCTATCAGATAAAGTGCACAAATGAATGTAACAGAGGAACACACAGCTCATGCATGAAGCAATTTTTGTAATCCGAATGGTTGAATAGTTGTAACTCACTTCAAGGCAAAGAAGCATGGTAAAGGAGGGGACATTTTATTTGTTTAATACCATAAAACTGTACATAAAAAGTCTGTGGCATTCAGCAGCATAGCATCATTGTATATGAAATGTGGCTATTTAAAACATATTTGAACTGAAGTTGAATATGTCAGACTCCCTGAAATCCTGTTTATGTCTTAGGACAGACATTTATTTCTGGAACACTCTTTATAGTTTATACCATGGCCAGTAGCATCTATGTAGAGTAGCAGCATACATGCATCAATTATAGACAGACACTAGTCATGTATAACTGTGTCCTCCAAATGAGTAGCCTACATTTTGTAAAAATAAATAAAATCTTAATCTAAATCTCACTTACTTACTTTGCCAGACACTGCTGAGTATCTTCATTAGCATAAGCTTTTCATCCAATATGCAACACTTAATTAGTCTCGAAATGACCAGTCCTTTATGCTAACAAACAGTGCTTTCCAAATACGTCGACATTTTAATGCATGAGCTCAGTTTTAAGCGCATTAGACCTACAATAATGGCTCTTCTTGGGTATAAACAATGTTGTGATTAGATAGGGCAGATCCGGATCCAGTCTTCACTGTGAACTCCACTCCGGGTTTTTATTTTCTCGCGACAGGTCGGTAAAATGGCTGTGTCTCGCGGAGCCTCGTGCTGGTTTGGTTGATTTCTAGCTCGCGCTCTCGTTCTGTAACAGAAGCCCCCCCTCCAACACACACTCACTCACTTGTGTCGGTGAAATTCATTTCCCTGGCTCTGTATTTATATATTTTTTCTTTCACAAACTTTCCCCTCTCTGTTTTAACTTTAAACGGAGTCGCGGTGGATTACCGGATACCGGTCCGGGCGGAGGGCAAAGGGGGGAATGAACCGGGACAACGGGTACGTTGTTATAAATATAATTGTATTTATATTCAATGGTTATTCGGAGTTTGATTGTGAGTGAGTCGCTGTGCTGAGAGAGAGGTAGAGAACGAGTGGGGGAGAGAGAGAGAGAGGGATATCATGGCCGCTCAGGTTGCCAGCGTCGCCACTCTCAACACTAGCCCGCCATCCGAACTCAAAAAGCCGGATCGGGACCCACAGGAGGAGTCGGTACCGGGAGAGAAACAGCATGAAAATAAGGAACCGGGACCTGACGGCGGATCTCCTGGCCAGAAGGAGCTGCAGGACGGGACCGATGCTGGAAATGCTGGGGGAGGAGGGGATCCTGACATGAAGAACGGCAACGGGGAATTTGCCCAGGGTAAATAATAATAGCAGTAATCAGAATGATTCAGGCGGGCCCGAAGGGAATAACCATCCCGGAATGGGACACCACCACCCGGGCCCCTTTCCTCCACCTCCTTACGGTTACAACCAGCACTACAGCCGGGCCCCTTTTCATCAACATGGCGGACAACAAAGCCCTGGCATGGCAGCTGCATCGGGGCCGGGCATGATGGACCCTTACCCCCCTAATTCACACGAACACGGCTACCCCAACCATTATAACAACTACAGCCCTTTCCAGAACAGGACTTATCAAGGCCAAGGATATGGGGCCATGAATTCCCCGCGTAACAACCAGCCTCCGGCGGCTGGGGCAGCCAGGCAAGCAACAGCCAGCAGGAGGAACCACAGCTATGGCTGCCTCTTACAATAATCAGAGGTATAACATGGGAAACCAACAACCTACGTCTACGCCAACTTTAAATCAGCTTTTGACGTCCCCTAGCTCTGCCAGGAGCTATCCGAATTACCCCCAAGGAGACTATAACAATCAGGAAGGGGCCAGCAAGGGGCCAGGAGATATGGGAAGCAGTCAGTATGGTGGGGTCCATCCGGGTTGGCAACAAAGGACCCACCATCCGCCTCCCATGAGCCCGGGAAACACTGGACAACCTCCAAACCGAAATCAGGTAAACTTCACTTACTGCACGGACACACTTTGGCTGAGTTAAAGTACCCAGTGGTTCAGAAAAAAACACTGTAGAGTTGCATATTGCATTGGACCAGCCATTGTCTATGTAGCAAGAGCTCTAAAATGGCTGCCTCTCTCTTTCTCCCAACACCACCCCCTGCAATAGTGTTTAGACAGAGAAAGAAGCCACATATTCTGTTAGAAACAACTTCCTGAGTTGTTGGTATTAGTGTGGGGTCCCTGCTGGGTACAGGGTAAGAGTTTGACTAAGTAGAGCAAGAGTTTGTTAGGGGAAAGTGTGTGTGTGTGTGTATGTATGTGTGTGTGTATGTGCGCACACAGGGAGATAAGGCGATATTTCTTCGCAGTGCTTCTTTAGCCACATTGTAGATTGAAATGCTGTAACCACCGTTATTTCTGTGAGAATCCGCGACGAAATAGCTTCTTTGAGGTGTTGTGCTCCCACCAGTGCTATCAAAGTTGTGTCAATGGCTGTCAAGGTAATAAACAAAATGCAAATGACAGCGATATCGGTTAAATCGCATTAGCATAATCATTAAGAAAAGACCCCTCTGTTTGGTTAAAAAGCCTCTGCACAGTGATGTGAAGATGTGGCTTACAGTCCAGTCAATGGCAACAATTACATCCGCTAAGCTTTTACTCGGATCAAAGTGTGATTGTGACCGCGATTGATTCATCTTGACGGAGGGTTTCATTCATTGCGGCTCGGTTCGACTTGGTTTTTCGCATTTGCTCCATGTGCCGCCTTGTAAACACGGCCCCGCTGGTTAGAGTTGGCAAAGTGCAGATTGCCTTTGCTTTGGGATTTGAATTATGGAGGTAAAATCCTGCTGTCAGAGCCAGGAGACAGTTGGTCTTAGGTTGACATGCGAGCCGAGATCTGATTGGCTCCTCATCCCTCTGCTCTCGGCCATTTATAATTGCATCTAATGGAAGGCTGCAGAAAAACAGCCCCCTCTTCCCAGTTATGTGTTCCTACACCGTGTCAAGACAACATAGTCCCCGTGTCTGTTCTGTATTTGTATTCATTTTGAACTCTATTGTGTGGATTTGTGTTTATATATCTTCATATTTTTGGTGTGTGTGTGTGTGTATGTATATTATATTTTATTTATTTATTGTGTGTATTGGATCTGGATGTTTTCTTATATCAACAACAAATCCCCCCCCCAGGAACCACAATATTAAATTGAGAATGTTAACTTAGTATCTATTTAAAGCATTTTTTTAGAACACATTATGCTCAGTTCCTCCCACTGCAGTAATTTGCATGATGACTGTGCTCCTGTAGATCCACCATTTCTATTTATTTGTTTGACTAAAAACCTTCAGCTCACATCTCTACTGTCATGTTTAGCTGTCGAACTCACACATGCTCCTGAAGTTTCTTTTTCTTTTCTTTTTTTCCTCACTGTTGGGTGCACTGTGTGCTCCTTTTCAGTTGGCTGACTCTGGTACAGCAGATAGAGTAGGTGTGGTCATGAAGCCTCGTTGTACAACTGTGTGTTCCGCTGTTTCCAGATCGGGAGTTGAGGAGACTTGTGTGCTCGAACATCTTGTGGCCACGTGAGAGGGTTGGACTGTCTGTAGTTGTGTTTACAAGCAACCAAGATGTCAACAGAGTGTCACTGCTTTTTTTTTTTTAGCAGGTTACAATAGCCTAATTTGCTTCCCCCAAGCAGAGAGTGTAACCATGTCAACAGTGCTTACCTTTCCAGTGAAAGGCCACATGTGTAGTGTTTTCACTCTACGTGTCATAGGCAACATATGTGGAGTGTGACTATTTTTTACCATCTCGATACATGTGTAGTATGTATCTGTTGTATACATCCAGCAAATTTCAATTTCACAAATAGAGTTTGTAAATCCTTTTTGCAATAAAATGTGGTTTCCGTTTCATTTTGGCCCAAAGATATTTAATGTACTTTTCTTGTGACAATAGTTTGTAATCATTAGGGCTGAAAACATTGGGAAGGAGGGGGAGGAATCTAATTGTGTGTTGTTTTATTGCCAGATATAACGATTCAATTTGCTATATATATCATTTTTAGTTAAAGTTCAATATTCACTTTGTAGCAGATAAAACATGTCATGGAACATTATAACATGAGACACCATCAAAACTGCTCTGTATTCTTATGCAGAGATGAGAACATAGAAATGAATTTCCAGCAATAAGTGTTTTTGTTTTTATAAGCAGGTGAACATTGAACAGTCAAACACAACATTTCTCACAAAAACTAAAGTTATAAAATAAAAAAAATTCCTATGAACTATAATTTCTGATATGGCTCAGTTCAATTGCAGCATCGACATATTACACCTTCTACAATCATGTTAAATAAAGAAATCAAAAATAAATGAGAAATCCACTGAAAATAGGACATTTCTGTTAACAATCTGTGATATGTATAATTCCAGCATTTACCTTGTGAAAATACAATAAATATAATAATTAAAAAGAGAAATACAAATGTTACACCAAACATTCAACTAAATATTCACATTTGATTAATCGCAGTCTTTACAATTAAGTAATCACATTCTTTCAAATTTCTATTACAAAGCGATACATCGTTTGGCCCTAGTATGCACTCTCTTGAAATATTTCATTGTTGGGTCTCTGTGAATTATAGAGGGGGGTCTAGACCTACTTTCTTATATCTACAATTCAAATTGATTTGAATTGTAGATATAAAAGTATCTACTAATCAAACATAATAGACTGTTCTGGTCATGCTGTATGTGTGTAAGGAAGTAGAAGTACTATGTTTTACTACTTTATTTCCAGCAAAAGAGACTGTTCATCTAGGGAAGTGGTACCACCACATGTTGCTTTTACACTTTTTAAGGTGCAAGCTTTTTACACTCGTTTGATTACCGCTTTTCTGCCTCACGGCAGGGTAAATTGTGGACACTTAAAGCTGCACCGTGGGACTATGCACATTTGTAGCGCTTTCTAAATGTCAGCAAAAGGCTTCGGTTCAAACAGTTTCAAGCCAACTGTCCAGATGTTGTGCAGCGTCACGTCAGCGGCTGTAGACAGCATGGTCGCGTTCACCTACCGGCATCGGGATGATCTGGGATTCCTCACTGAAATGTACCAAATGGGATAAGAACAGACATGCTGACGAGTCTCGCCTTTTTCTGTAGTGCTGCTTGTCGCTGTTTTGAGAAAAGTTGGATTTCCCTTTTTTCTTTCAATTTGTTACGTAGTGTCCATACCCAAGGCTAGTTTAATGTTCGTAAACAGGGTATTTTAACAGCATCTTTAACATGGACGGGCCGCTTGTCTCAGCTGAAGCTCCTTTTTGTAACATGTAGAGTGGACTTGAGATGACCACATGGGATATGCTCTTATTGATTGAAATTACATATTTAGTGATTAGCATATTCTTTAATAACTTATTTCAATCATAGATTTCATTTTATGAACAGGTTCTAGGTCAGAAAAGGTAAGGGTATTTTCTTTTTCGCCTAAGAATCTGTGTTTCTAAATTGCACATATAATGTCTAGTTTCTTTTTCATTCTGGATGTGGACCAGCCTCAGTAACACTCATCTCATGGGATAAGTGCATCCAACCCTGTGTCGTTTTAATCAGTATTTCTCGTTGCGTTGTGTATTCCAGGTGTCCAATTAATTCAGTGTCAATTTAATTTATAGTATCAAATCATAAGTTATCTCAAGACACTTTACAGATAGAGTAGGTCTAGACCACACTCTGTAATTTACAAAGACCCAACAATTCCAGTAATTAGTTAAAAACTTGGAATAAGTTTCTCAGAGAGCCGCGTGCAAAGACCTCTGCTGTCCCTTTTCTTAAGTGTATGTATAATTCTTGCTGTAGGTGATAGCCAGTTATCGAGTCCGACTCGAGTGGCTATTCTCTGGACTCGTGACACGACTTGGACTTGCGCACTGATGACTTGGACTCGAGGATTTATGAAATAGGACTCAGAAGTTGGGTGAAGTATCTGACTACTTTTATGTGTAATAGGCAGTGATGGAGGACTCGTGGGTGGACTCGATTCACTATTCTCTGAACTTGTGTCTGGGCTCGGACTCTTCTTTGTTGACTCGGACTTGAACACTGGGGACTTGAGACTTGACTCGACAGTTGGCGACACTGGTGACAGCAGCATATTACCATTAAGTCACACATCCATAGGTTAAAGGGAAAACAGCGGTGTGAGTAGAGTAGTTCATAGAAGGGCTGCAACTAATGATTATTTTTATTGCAGATTAATCTGTTTATTTTCTAGGTTAATGGATCAGTTGTTTAGTCTAAAAATAATAATAATAATAAAAAAGTGGATCTGTGTTTCCCAAAGTCCAAGATGACATCCTCACATATCTTGTTTTGACCACAACTCAAAGATATTCAGCTTACTGTCAGAGTAGTAAAGAAACCAGAGGATATTCACATTTCAGAAGCTGTGATTTTTACTTTCTTCCTAAAAACTTGACTCAAAACGATTTATTGATTTGTCAAAATAGTTGGCAATTAATTTAAAGGTACAATATGTAACATTTCTGCATGACATGTCTAAAAACGTTAGAATAGAATTATAGTTTGCTCTTATGTTACTGACTGTTATGTAAAATATGGGGCTCACCCCTAGTGCAAAGACCTCTTATGTGAACGCGCGCCGCTGGATGGGGAAGCCCTGGGTTGATTGGACTAGTTGTTAACCACCGCCGTGACACAGCTGATGCTGGGTTGCGGTTGTTAGGTTAGGTGAAACTGGGTAACTGAAAGAAATCCAGGGCCTGTTGATCTTGCTTCGTAGTATACAGGTCTCTGGAGGACAGGCCAAATGGACAGAAAGGTAAAGTAAATAGTGTCCAAACTGTTGCCAAAGAGATGTCACATGAGGCCGCCACTCGGCACAACTGTGTTCAGTCAGAGAACGTATGGGTTTGATGTTTGACCGCAAAGATTAGAGTTTTTATTTAACAGACTATGCTCTGCATAAGAGCTGTCCACAATAAGTGCTGCTGGCTGTATTCTAACAGGATTTATCAAATGCTTCAACTCTCCATTCATTAACATTGGCTCGATTAGCCTTTAAATTGGCAGATATATTGCCAGTAATGAGTCGATGGATGATTTTTATGGAGCCGTTCACCTGCTTTGGGCCACCTGCTAAAGATGAATTAATGTGTTAATTGAGTGGTGGGTGAGGGCGACTATTATGGGTTTTCATTATGCCTCGCACATAAACAAATACTCCTGAAGTGGAATGTAGAGCGGTTGTTTTGGATGGTATAAAGCCAGGTGTTTCCCTGCGCCTAACACACGGGAGTGAGCCATCGGGGATGCCCCCCCCAGCGCTGCAAGGCTGACTTCCCAAATTTGAATTAAATCCTAATCAAAGACACTTTGGAAGTATTTCCTTGAGGAAATCCCACAGTTGAAAACATAATGAAAAACACCAAACCAAGGGTGTGAAATTGACTGCTGCTAATAGACGCGCAGCTCGCCTGCTGATGTACAAGGGAAAGCCCCACTGCAAATTGGAAAGTAGTGTACAAATAAAACTGTTTCATAACAGCTTTACTGTGTCAAAAACTCAGTAAAGAAGATGGAATATATTTGATTTTTAAGGGAGCAAACATCTCGCCTATGTCTGCATTTTTTTCAAAAGTAAAACGAATTAAAGCCTTGACCAGACCATGATGCTCTTATTTAGCACACTAACACTGTACTAAGTGATTTTTTTTGTCATTTTGTTTGAGGATGAGGGCCTGAAGTTAACTCCACCTGCCACAGTGACTTCTTACCAGCCAGTTTATTTGTCTCATAAAGGTGAAAAACAGGAATTGCATGAATGTTCCAAAACAGCAGTCGCATCCTCTCCAACTGCGCTGCTTTCATGGATTATTTGCTTCTAATTTGAAGTTTTTAGTCCCAATTACAAGAGGATTTGAATTTGCTTTCTCTGAGCCATACACGCGACAGTCACTGCAGTACATTGGTTCTGTACTGCTGTCATAAATCAGCCACTCACCAACTTTGCCGTTGTCGCCAAGTGTCCACTTTGTACTAAAAAGTCTTCTTTTACTTTTCTTTGACTCATGCTCATCTTTTTATTGGTTTTTCGTTTCAGCTGGCCTCTTTACCCCAGTAATGTGCCGCCACATTTTTATCTAAATTCCAACGAAATGGCGGACTTTCTTGAAATGTAAAAGAACAACAGTTGCACAACAAACCTAATGAATCACTCAGTTCTCATTGGTTACCTATTTGAAGTGATTTAAAGAAGAAGTAGTTCTTTGAAGATCAACAGAAAATTAATTGCCAACTAGGGCTGCAACTAATGATCATTTCACGATATCGATTCATCTTTCGATTATTTACACAATTAATCCATGAATCTTTTGGTCTATAAATGTCAGAAAATACTGAAATCCCACTTTCTGACAATCATAATCCCTGCACAATGTAGGGCTGGGCGATAGAAAGAAAATCAGATATCACGACATTCTAGAGCTGGGCAATATATCAATATTATATCGATATCGTGATGAGACATTGTCTTAGATTTTGGATATCATAATATGGCATAAGTGGTGTGTTTTTTCACAAACGGCTACAGTGAGTTGAGAAACTTTCTTTTTAGTAAGAGAGAGCCCCTGGTGATACTGTGACCAAAAGTTTCATGTTGTGTCGAGTCTTAGTGTTTAAAAAATAACAGTTGTGATGCTATCATAGTAGTGCCCCAGCTCTCCCATTCAAAAGGCCATTTGACTGAAAACAAAAATGCGGTCAATCTTAAAAGTGGCGCTTCCGTCCTAATCATGCTTTTAAATAAAAGTTTGACTTTGGTGCATTCCCAAAAAGACCCTAGGTTGCATTTTGGCGAGAGTTACGCTTTAAGGCTGTTGGTCAGATATGAGACATTTAGGAGGCCACCTTTGAGTGTGGGAACCGGTAATGAGAGCTATGAGTCGATTTGCATGAAAGGAATCTGCATCTATTTTGACAATAGATGAATTGTTTTAAAACATTTAGTTATGGAGTTATTGTTAAAGCAAAAATGCTGAATATGTTCTGGTTTGGGTTTCTTCAATGTGTGGATTTGCTGTTTCACAACAATGTAGACTGAGTATCTTTTGGGGTTTTGGCGGACAAAACGAGACACCTGAAGACAAAACATTTGGATCCCACAACATTTGTTTGACATTTCATCGATCAAATGATTAATCCCAAGCAACACTCTGCAGATTAGTCGATAATGAAAATAATCAGTTACAGACCTACTTGTAATAGGTCTTTTTTATTATTTGCTGCCACTTTCTGGACAAAAGCTATTGAGGAAATAATCAGCGAATGAATTGATAATGAACATAATTGATTTATGCAGGCAGCCCTAGTTTGAATTATTATCTTTAGTTAAGTCAGTCATTAAGAATAATGTGCTGCCCCCAGCCTCTGAAATGTGAGGATTTGCAGCTTTTCTCTGTCTAATATTATCGTAAACCACTGAGATGTCTATCAAGCAATTAGAAGATGTATTCACAGGCTCTGAGAAATTATAAACCTGCACTTTTCACTATTTCCATTCATTTGACATTTGAGGCCTTCACAATTCGGGGGAAAATCTGAATCATGAATTTTTTAAAACTTAGAATTATTATACAAATATTTATATTTCATTTAAACAATTAACAAACAAAACACCGGGACAAGGGAACGCGTCCCAGGACCAAAAAAAAAAAACACAGAGGAAAGATGGGGGGGACCCAACCCAACAATAACACAACAATAACACAATAGCAGGAACGGAGCTCGCGGCTCACCAACAAGACACACAAAAACAAGCTTAGAATTGATATCACGATGCTCTGCTACAATTTTTTTTCTAACAAAGTGTAATGTTTATTGCACACATGAACCATGACAAAACAAAGTTGGTAGTACCAAACATAGATTTTTGTTGTTGGCACCTGTAGCACGTTGTGTGTCACCACAGGCCTGTAAACATTGAGTTTTCAATGAAGAGAAGGGAGAGCACTGCAGTCCTTTAGAACCTATTTATACAGTCTGTGTTTAAAACTCACAGAAGAAAGTAGTAGCGTTTGTGATGCAGACGGCTCGTAAAATGAAATGAGAATCAAAGTAATTTAAAAAAAAGAGAGAAAAAGTGATGTCATTTCCTGAACTTACAGACTTAGCTGTTGTATTATTTGCCTTTACCCGCTAAGTCATTATAATCACATTACTGATAATTATTTATCTCAAATCTATGTGTGAAAATCGTCGCGAAAATAATCACAGTACCTCTACTAATCCATTTTCCCCCACCCCTACTGTACACAATTACTAGAAAGTGTTACGGTTCTTTGACAGCTGACTCTACACATTCAGAATCCCCCCCCCCCCATACAGTAAACTCAACACATTTCCAAGTATACATACATAACAACTTCCAGCTACTGTTGAGACTTTTGATTTGTAGGGGCTTTGGTGGAATGGAGAGGGGGAAGCCCGAGCAGTCAAAAAGGAAGTTGACTCTTTAGTCTGCACTGCTGAGTAATGATTCTCCACAGGCCACATGGACAGCATGCTGCCTCCCGGCAACCGTGTGTCTGTGTGTATGTGTGTGTGTTTGTGAGACTGAATGGTGCATGTGTTTGAGGGAGAAACAGTGTCAGTGATACTCGGGGGAAGGGGGTTGGGTGTTTTGTGAATGATCTTGGTCTGCCCCTGACAGCTGTGTGTATTTGTGTATAAAGTGTGTATGTGTGTGTGTGTGTCTGCCTCAGGAGCCTCTCTGACCTGCTCTTACTCCACGTGCCACCAACCATCCGTCTTTCTTTGGCAACACCGCCCGTTTTCATTCCGCTGACAGCCACAGACAGTGTTGCATTTTCCAACTTAGTCTTTTCCTAGCTGTTATTTCCTCGGTAGCACTGGTCATAAGACCCCCCCCAATTAACCATATGAGTTTTTGATACAGAGCACATCACAAGACAATGACTGACGTAATACAGTAAGAAGCCGGCTGCCATGCAAATGCTTATAGATGTGACTGAGCGGCCTCCAGGCTAATTGACTTCCACAAACTATATTTACTGTATCCAGCCGATATATTTAGTCATACTGTTGTATAAAGTTCCATTTACATTACCTGACAGTGAAAAACGATAAATCTGAATAATTGTATGCCCAGTGTTGCACATTGATCATACACAAAAAAAGAAAAACAAGTTCCTCCATGGACAAATGTCAAACTTGGGCTATTGCATCAGGGCACGCTGGATTGTAAAAGTAATTTATTTCTTTTGACATTTACCTTCTAAAATGCTCCAGATTAGCATAGTAATATCCTTCTCCGAGCCTGTGTGAGACCACAGACTTCATTTACATGACGTATGGTGTGTGTGTTTTTATGGAATAAAGTGGTTAACCTTTAAATTGGTGCGGTTGTTGATACTAGAAGGTAGAGAATGATGCTCTCATACGGCTCTCACCTTTGCTCTCTGCAGGGGAAAAAAAGTCAATGGCTCATATATTAAGTGGAAAAGGGGAACATGCACACGAGGAACAGTTGCTTTTCTCTCTCTGTGTCTTTTGTGGAACTCAATGATGACGCTTGTTGATGAGTGTTCCCTCTAGTCATTGCCTTGCTTTCTGTTTTGCCCAATGTGCTATACACCATTTAGAGCCTCTTTTAAGGCCAATAAAACCAAAGCTGTGGAGTGCATATACGGCAAGCCGGCGATGCCAAAACACCCGGGCAGACTGACGTCATTTTAGCAAAGCAGTGGTGGCTCAACACCCAAATCTTGAATCCAGTGCACGCCCTTATGTGCTAGATCTTTTATAGCAGCAGAATAGGAAAGCAGAAACTAGTCCTGAAATGATTGGGAAATGAATGGATTTGTTGATTAATGGGGAACAAATCTTTAGTTTTTTTGTGGCGAAATGTTTTTATTTCAAGATGCTGAGACAGGAGAACGTGTCTGAAAATGCAACATTTTATGCTTGTTATAGCTTCTTTAATGTGAGGATTTGGCTCAATAGTTTTGTCATTGTTAATTGAATCAGAGCCGAAACAATTAGGCAATTAGTTGATTGACCGAAAAATAATACAACACAAAACTAGAAGAGGAGAAAAACAAGTTCTGACTCATTTTCATAGCCGGAGTCTGACTTAGACTCCAAAATGAACATTTTGACTTTGGCTTGTACTTTTTTAACTGGCCTTAATAATTAGTCGACATAGTTCACAGAGCTCGGCTGATGTTTACACAAGTTTAAATGCCATCTCTTTCTGTACAGCAGTGTACCAGGCAGCCAGTTAGCAGCCTGTTTGATACAGAGCCATTGTTTAGTTTTGATTGGGGTCGGCTCATGACTAAAAAAATAAAGAGCAGCCGGTGGTCAGCAGGGACAAAGTTACACGGACAAAAGCGACAGCAAAAAGGCCATTTAGTGCCATTGTTTCTGGCTTGTGTGGCAGGTGACAGTGATTTGTGCACCAAAGACACATTTGTAGGGGTTTCCCCGCCATTGTAAGGTTTAGGCAGATCTAATGATAGTTGGACTTCTTAAGCAAGTTTTGTCTTTAAGCTTTTTGAGTGTTCGGTTTTTATTATGTGCTCTAGCTTTTCCAACGTTCTAGACACAGATGTGGTGATAACGGTCCACAATGATGTGAAAAAGAGACACAAAACAACACAGCTGTGAAGCAAACTGACTACAAAGAGACACCAAATGACCACAGAGACCCAAAACAACCCCAAAGGAAAACAAAAATGACCAAAAAGAGATACAACACGACTGCAAAGAGACAGATAAAATGTATGGGGAAATTGCATTTTTATTGATTTAAAAAACGTTAAATTTTCTTGAGGAAGGACACATAAACCCCTTGCCAAATACAAGCACCCAAGTCTTCCACAAACCGAGGGAAAACATTGATTTGAACAGTATATTTGCTGACTGGCAGATGCTGACTTTGCACTTGAATATGGCTGTTAGGACTGGGTACCGAGTTCTTATACTCCAAAACTCGATGTCACACACAGAGAAAGGGCTCACGTAGTAGGAGCTGGGGAAAACGTTTGTGCCGTAATGTTGTAATTTCTTTCGGAAAAAGTACCACTTAGGAATCAGTGTTGAAGTCACTGTATTGGTGTTGGCACCGGTGTCGAGATGTTTTGAACACTACCCAGCCCTAATGGCTAACTAATAACGGTTGTTGGCATGGTCCTCTCGAACCTGAAGATTTGCATGGCTGTGCCTGACAGGACTGCAAATGAACAATCCCAGTGGTCTGTCCAGTCCATCGCTAAGTTGTTTTTAAGCAAGGCCTGAAGCCATTCCCCTCCACGCTGCAGTTGAAATTTAAAGTGGACAGCTCTGCCGTCATGCACAAACTCCATATTGCATTTAAATTACTAGTCTGTGACTCAGATTGTGTGTGTGTGTGTGTGTGTGTGTGTGTGTGTTGTCGGTGTCAGAGTTGTGACTCTAACCATGAGGCAGCCAGTGACCCAGCCAGGTCCTTAAGTGGCTTTGCCTCTTTCGGCAGCCGGGTGTATTTTTGGCGCAGTAGTGAGTGACACACTGATCGTAATGGGTCGTCCAGGGTGCCAATGGTCAGCCTGACTGAGCGTCCTCCTTGCCAGCGCGAGCCGAGCCTTGGCAACATGATGTAACCGATCACTGTCTTGCTCTTCATATGCCGACAGAGGAGCCGCCGGCCTGCAGACACATCCACTGGCTTATCTCTGAGCAGGAGGGCACAGAGCCGAGGCCACCTTTCTTCCCTGAGCGCGTCCCGCTGAAGTGCTCGTGTAACCTGAGCGCCACTGCCGTTTTTGCACTCTACTCACATTGTAGACCTAAATAAGCCAGACTGCTATTTATTATGGGATGTTAGTCAACCGTAACTGTAAACACTCTTTGCAAAGGTAATGCCCTTTTAACAATGATCCGTCAGTCTTCACGGTGTAACTGGACATTTAATTCTGTTTTTAAATGAATATGGTTGGGCATTGTTTGTAAATGTTGTGATATTATACATACAGTTTTGATGCCAATACAGAAACAACTTTCCAGTTTATTGCAGTACACAGCAACGTGAACGTGTGCTTTGCCTTCTGCCGTTTCTCACCACAATGTGCACCATATTACCCACCGGCCCCTGCTCTCTCAGCCCCATATCTGAGCTCCCGGTCCATATGCCCATTGCCTTGTGTCACACTGACAGGTCAGGCAGCAGCAGCCAGCCATCTTTTTTTTATTCATCTTTATTATTTTTTTTTAACATGTTATCAAGTTTTCTGCAACCCTGTAGATGATTTGATCTGCTTTTGCAATGTGATTGCTTGGATCGGTTTCTGCGTAATGTATAATGTTAAATACATTCCAGGCGTTAAAGTTTATTATGTTAAAGGGATAGTCCAGTAATTTAGCATTGGACTTGAATTTTCAAATATATATTCAGATATTTGGAAATGTGGTACCTGGTACGGGTCAGATTTCTACTTGGTGTAATGTAAGTTCACTCTTTACCGTGGAAACAATTGGTTGGTGGCCGGGTTAGCTCAGTTGGAGCGGGCGCACATAAATAGAGGTTTACTCCTCGACGCAGCGGCCGCAGACTCCAACCTGCGTCCTTTTGCTGCATGTCATCCCCGCTGCCCCCCTCTGTCCCCTTTCATGTCCTCCTTGTCCATTCCTGTGGAATTAAAGGCCTAAAAATAGAAACAGTTGTTTGGCTCAAGGTCCACTTTATTAGTCTTCTTCGGAAGATGGAGTTTGCTCCAGTTTTCTACATTGCCATTAACTGAGTCCAAAGTTTGTGTAGACGCTGGTGTCTGTCTGTGTCTCTACTGATATTTTTTCTTTTTAATTCCTTTGCTAAACTAAATTTGAACAGATCCAAGAATATATCTTATATATGTGACAATCACCTTTTGGCTGTTTGTCTTTGGGAATACGGTGCTCAGAAAAGCAAGGGACCATTCCAGCAGCAGTTTTTCCTCCTTTAAATCATGCAGATGCAGAGCAGTGTTTTTAGCCCTCGTCTTTTTCATGTTGTTCCTGTAGTTCTTATTAACCTCGGAAAGCCTTTCTCTTTTCCCCTCATCTCCCCGAGACGTGAGAGCCAATCTTGCCATCCAAGTGTGCGAGTTCCCCTCTTCCTCTCCTCCCCGAACATCTTTTGAATTCCTCGGAACAGCTGGGTGAACATCTGGGGTGAGTAGGGTGCTGTTTCCTCCGCTCCGTGTGGATGATGGCACCAGTAGGCGCGGGCTGCCGCCCCCTCTACCAAAATCAGGGCCTGCTTGCTTTTATCCCGAGTCATGCAGCGGTCCGCTCCGAGTTGGATCTTCTCAGGTTGATGCAATGGGAAGGCAGACTAATTACTTAACTCTTTGGTGCCGGATGCTTCGCGACGACACATCTACCGCCGGTTACTGCGTTGCGCAACTTTGAACCTCCCGCCGGCTGCTGCGTGGCGCATTTTGTATTCGTCAGTCTTTTCATGACGCATGCAGCAGAGAACGCACTGTCATTGGTTCAAATGCACATGAGGCGGGTCTTGTTGGCCATTTAAAGCCATGTGACCACTAAAATGTACTGTAGTTTGCTGAAAATCATGTCAATCAACCAGACATACACGTGCGTTTGTTTATGTTTTTTGAGAGACGAGGCGAGAAAATGTCTCCGACAGAGGAGCATTTTGACAGCGAGGGCAGTGACAAACGGGACCCGTTTGTGCCGGATGCTTCGCGCCAACACGTCTACCGCCGGTCAAAATGCTCCTCTGTCGGAGCCATTTTCTCGCTTGTCACTCAAAAAATCATAAACAAACGCACGTGTATGTCTGGTTGATTGACATGATTTTCAGCAAACTACAGTACATTTTAGTGGTCACATGGCTTTAAATGGCCAACAAGACCCGCCTCATGTGTATTTGAACCAATGACAGTGCGTTCACTGCTGCACGCGTCATGAAAAGACCGACAAATACAAAATGCTGCGCCACGCAGCAGCCGGCGGGAGGTTCAAAGTTGCGCAACGCAGTAACCGGCGGTAGATGTGTCGTCGCGAAGCATCCGGCACCAAAGAGTTAATTGGTTGTTTTTCCCCCTTCTTGTTTAAGCTAGCTCTCTTTGCCACGCTACACCAGCCGGCTCCTTACAGTTATATACTTATAAAGTTACAATACTTAAGCTTTGCTTAAAAGCTGAATGTATCAACTAGTGGTCCAGGCAGAGGTCCAGGGTTCGAATCCCGACTGTTTCCTACATGTCTCTCTCCAGCCCCCCATCTCACCTAGCTGTTGATTGAATATAAATGTTTGTGTACCTTTTCTTTCTTCTATTTATCAAAAAAGCAGAATTGCTCAAATGATTAACACTGAAATAAAGATCAATTCAATTTCAAATTCAATTCAACATCTTTGCCTGAATAAAATAGTCGGAAATTGGCGAAACATTGGCAAAGTAAAGAAGAGCAGTTGGCCAAGAGAAAAATAATCAAATAACCATTTAAGTCATTTTTGAAGCCAAAAACAAACATTTGATTATTCCAGCTCCTCAGTTGTAAGAACTTAATGAGGATTTTCTTGTCTTAAAGTACTATGAACAAAATATTTTGGGTCAGATGGACAATTTTTATGTCCCCACAAGACATTACGGGTTGCTCCTCGGCCCTAGAGCTTGGTATCTCTGAATACTACTTACCTCAGCACTGACTTTTAAAGTTAGTCTACTTTAAAAAAAAAAAGTCTTTTCAGCATTGCTCCTCGTACAGCTGGGAAAATGTCAGCAGAGAAAGTGGCCGGGGAACACGGCCGCTTGTCCTAGAGCAAAGTGCTTAACCCTTCACTCCTGCAGTGGAAGTGTTCAGTGCTTAAACAGCGAAGGACAAGGCCATCCCAGGCAGCTCCCACTGTGGATGGGCATAGCACCCAACAGCCTTAATGTGGAGTGAATCATCTCGGTTTGCTCTTAGACACAAAAGCCTCACCCCTTAAAGTTGACACTGGTTGCACAAGGTGGGATATCCTGTCCCTCTTGGCATGGGATGTGTATGACTCTGCCGGCCATATGAGGGCGGCCGTGGCTGGCGTGTGCTAGCGCTGGTGTGTTGCGTGTCGAAGGGTTTTAAGGCAGAACAATGGTGTGTGTGCGCCGAGGCCATGTGGCCTTGTGGCGGATTAAATTAGCGGCAGTTGTTTATCGTCTAAACCCCCCCCCCACGGCCCATCTGCTCCGCTCAGCCCCGTAGACTCAAGCTCTGATCCCACTGTCTATCCCACCCTCCCCAACCTCTTACAAATCCCTACCCCATGCCGCACGCACACACAAACACACACAGTTTTGAATAGTTGCAATATCCACCAGCAGCCCAGTCATTACACAATATACTCAGTGCAACCTCATCTGCCAAGAGTGCTCTGGCGTTCCTCTATGCAGATTAGCCATGTGCTAATTGTGGTTATTTATTTATTTTTCTTATGGAGGAGAAAGAGGAAAAAAAAGGGAGGGGTGCGTCTTTCCTCCAGAAATTGATTAGATGACTGAGCAGAAAAAAAGCGAGTGGAGTGCCAGCCAGTGTGCATATCAGAGACTGTCGCTGCATGTGGAAAGCATTTAAGTTCTGTAAACTGTGTCAAGTAGGGAACAAATGTTTTGGCGTCTAGTTAAAATCTGTCTTTAGCAAAAAGTCCGATTGATTCTCGTGAGAGTTTTAGTAACTACTTCTTGAAATCTGTTACCTAATTAAAATTCTCGAGGAAACACTGAGTACTATTTTTTAATTTATAAAGTGCTTTCATGATTTCCCATGAGTGGTTAAAATAAGTGTAAAGGATGTAAGTATAGGCTCAAAACAGTATTGGTTTTTACTAACATTTTGTAACGTGAATGAACTTTCTGTCATGTGTCTATCCGAATATACCATTAACCTTTTTGGAATGAACGGTTTCACAAATAAATGAGTGGGTTATCATTTGCCTTTTTTGATCTGTGTGTCAGGGAATCTCCCTACACATCACAGCATAACTACAGATTCTTTGTTTTTTTAGTCACATGCATTTTATAATGATAAACAAAAGAAGTCCTATTTATATTCTGCTATTCACGCAGCTACAGTTTATTGGAAAATAGCATTGGGACACTGAATTTGATGATTTTACTGTTTATCAGACCCCAGATCAGACAAGAAGCTAACGTTAACGAACGCTACGGTCCCTCTGCTTCCCTGCTACAGGAGACGCTGTTTTAATGTTAGCTACTGTTTTAGAACGGTTTTCCAGGTTAGCGGGGGTGCACCCCGCTCAAAACCAACATGAAAAACGTAGCTAGTAATGTTCACTCAGCATTTTGTTTTGTTGTTAACCCTGTGTGACCGAGACACTTGCCCACACGTAGAAACAGCACCTCTGATTCATAGTATAATAATTTAGTAACCATAACAGCTATCGACTCACCAAAACTTGCGTCTAAAACCCGACGAGTTAGCGGTTATGGGGGTCTTTTCTGGGTCCTTCTAGCCTCTACAGGTGATTTTCTATTGAGCCTGGAACTTCCAGCCTCTTTCGGGGCCGTTACATCCCAGATTGATCCACTTTATGTCCATAATTCATCGCGTTTTGGCTCATTTCTGCCGCTAGCTCGCGGCTCCGTCTCTCCTCTGTGTCTGTTTACGGAAATACAGGCCCCAGTATGCCCATATATGGGAGAAAACGTCACCTTCTTGTATGGAAGGCCAGAGGGTACAAAAAGGCCAATAGGCTGTATGAAAGGCCTAGAGGCGCACATTTTTGACACGCATTTGCTTGTGTAGCATTGCTGTGGGTGTAATATTAATAAATATGACATTATGTTATTATTGACATAAGTAAATGTCATGAGAGCAAAAGCGTCTTGACTTTATTTGAAAAAATGTATGTATTTTGTCAACTGTATAAGTTATGATTATTTCTTCACAGTGTGACTCCCAAGACATATGAGAAGTGTTTTAGAGAGTAAAATGGCTTATTTATTATTTATCTGTCTGTGATATCAATACATATCAGGAAGATTCATGTTCCATTTTATTTATTTATTTGTCTTTAAGGTCCTACAACCATTTTTAACATGCAAGTGACCTCACTGCAACCCAAATATTCTAATAACCCAGTTTGTCCTAAAAGAAATGATGTTCATATCTTGACTGTAGACAACAGGGTTGATGTTTTACAAGCTTTTTTATAAAATAAATCCAGACGGACAATAAACTGTAAAATTGGCCTTAGGTCTCAGAGGGTTAAACTGTGTGTAAAATGAGCGGTGAGGTTAAATCACCAGTTTCAGGTAACCCCCCCCTACGGTACCCTCTATTTGCTGGATGGTTTCAAGGAAACAGTCAGTACCTAACATTAGCAGATAAGCCCGTTGACAGCAACCTTATTGTTCATATTTTGGCACAATGTTTCTGGTCATAGTGACTGAAAATGTGCAAAACTACATGCTGTTTTCAGGTAACGTTAATTTTTGACAACGTTTTTGCTGCTTGATAGAAAAGTAAACTTCCACCGTTCTCCTTTTACATGATTATTACTGGCCACCCCTTCCCCTTTAAGACAGGTAGCCATGTGGGCAACGTGTGTATGTGACGTTAGTCCGACGGGGGTTATTGGTATGGGAAGTGAGGCTCTCCGTGTGTAGAAAAGTACCGTAGGCAGCAGCTGCCGCTGACACAGTGATGCATATAGTTTTGATGGGCAGTCAATGAAGCTACAGTAGTCAGTGTTTTATGTTCGCTGAAAATACGTAATAAATCAACCTGATTAATGCAACATAATTACGTCTCCCATCCATTTCCTCCTGCAGAAAGCTGCTACCAGCCAGGCTAAAGCTAATATAGTTAGCCTAAAGAAACAAGCAGAAAGCTGCTACCAGCTAGGCTAAAGCTAATATAGTTAGTATATAGCCTAAAGATACAAGGGGTCCGTCCGCCCCAATTAACGTTACGGTTCGGAGCCGTGACGCTGGAAACGTAACACTAATCTACTACAGTAGGCTGTGTCTGATCTAACGTCATTTCCACTGATTTAAATGTTCTTGGATACACAGTTTGTTGCTAGTGCGCATGACATGCAGGTCTGATCAAGTTATCAAACTAATGAGCTGACCCCGGTAGTCGACCACAACCTCATGTTAACCTGGATTGATTATAATATGAATACAATGGTATCATGCTGGTCAACCAGCGTATTTCTACCTGATGTCTCTCTCCAAAACCACTTCAGAAGAGTAACGTTAGTCACAGCGCTTACTTGCTTTGGTGTTTGTAACGCGTTAAAGTTCAACAAAGAATGGTTCACATTAGAAAAGATCCTTTTTAATTTTTTTCTTCTGTGTAGATGCACTCAAAATCACCACAGTAGTCGAGAATTATTTATTTTCCAAACTTACTAATTTATGTCCTCCTTTTTAAAAAAAAAAAAAAATCTTTTTTTATATCGCAATATATATTGCAGGGGGGGAAAAATCGCAATGTTAGATGTTTCCAATATCGTGCAGGCCTACTGCACACCCCTACTAATAAGTATAATAGCACTTCTATCTAGTTCCTTCTATTGTCTTTTTTTCTCAGCCTTGTACCTTTTTAATGTTCAAAGCATTGCTACTTTTTAATCATAGTTGTATTGATTATGATTACACTCTGATCTTTGAACTCTTAAAGATGAACTGAACTGGAATTTGAATAATGGTGATATAACAGATGTATTTTATTTCTTTTCATTGGTACAATTATTAAAATGGGTGAATTTGTTAAAAGGGATAAAATGGTAAGTTGAAAGTGTTGTTTTTGTTACACGGGCGCTGCCATGTTGGAGTTCCACAATCTACTACGTCACTGGCATGGTAAGCTACTCCGTGGCTAACTAACACTAGCAGCGCAGCCATAGCAACAGCATACAAAGAGTCAGAGGCTAGCGGACATATGGCTGAGGAAACGGAAACCAAGAAGTCTGGGGGGGGGGGTCATACTGTATTGCCCCTGGCTGCAGTAAGGAACTGTATAGGGCTAAGGCAGCTGGGGTTACGACACATTTCCACAGGCTACGTTTGACAAGGAAAAAACTGTCATCAACTCATGGCTAGCAGCTAGCTGCCTTAAAACGGGCTAGCCCTCTGACAGCCCCTGACAGAACATGAGAACTGTGCTTTTGACACAACAGCATCACTGGTGAGGGTTAAGTCTAACAGACTGAAACCTGAGGCCTTCAGGCTCCAGTACAGGGCAGACCGATAGACCAAGTAACACCACCAATGCTATCTGCCGCAGACAGGGCGCTGAAACGCTTACGGCAGGCAGAGGACAGAGAGGGAGCTATGGTTACCTGTCAGCATACTATCAAGTCTACTAGGCAAAGGGCTGGATGTAACGTTGTTGTCACATACACAAAACACGAACATATTCACTTACAAAAATAAAGCCCAACGTATAGGCTTTATAGCAACAACAAAACTGACACACTGGGCATTACTTGGAATTGAGACACAACACCAAGCTAGATACCAAATGATCCAACCGAGGGAAAGGGCTAGCAACTAAATACGTTGGAAGCACTCTTATGACAACCTCCACAAGCTAGCACTCCGACCATAGACTGTAGAAATAAACCAAGACTCCGACAATATCATAGATTGACGAATAATTAGCTAACTAAACCAGAGAATCCACCGTCCCTCTCTCCTCTCCCTGAAGCTAGCTGATGTTCACCGTCTCAGCTAAACCAGAGAATCCACCGTCCCTCTCTCCTCCCCCTGAAGCTAGCTGATGTTCGCCGTCTCAGGGCACATTGTTGATGCAGAAAGCTGCTAGTTCCATAGTAAAAATCTGCCACCTCCACACCTGCCTAAAGTAAAGTAAACGGCAAAACTCGTGACTCCTCCGTGCATCTATGGTCAAACTGGGATATCTCCTACGTGCAGCTAACAAGCGATCCCATTGGATTAATGCGTCCAATTACATTTTCCATTTATCTGCCTCTATTTTCGTAAACAAACAGGACCTTAACCATGTTTTTCTATTTTCTCTAAATGCACACGATATATAAGCAGTCTATTTCCTAAAATGCATAATGTGCTTGGATACAATAAAGGAGAGTGCATGACAGTAAGCTGCGCCCACAAACACACACACACACCGATCCCTGTCACTCCCCCCCCCAAACGATCCTGTACTGAAGGTGGAGACTGAAACTGATTGTCCTACATGTGGTGGTAGTCGGACACTACAGGCCTGTCCCTCACAGGCTCAAATGTGTAACCCGTGTTCGTGGCTCAGGTGAGCACAAAAAGGGGGGAATTTAAATTATTATAAAAATGTAATAACTTTTAACAATAATTGCATTTTTCACCATTACATTGTCTCTAAAAGACAAAACAAGGAGAAAAGGGTATTTTACAGTAACTTTGAATGCACCTCGAGGTTTAACGGTTTTAAGTAAACGCAACATTTAGTCCCGTCTGTGTACAGCAGTGACCAGTGCTAGTTTGGGTCTGTTAGCCTCTAGCTTTAGCGGCAGGCTGTTGGAATCCCTCACAGTGAAACACAGTCACACTTTTACACCGTTGAGCTGTCAGTACTTTAACTGTGTTTAATCCAGTTACTACTGTAGCTAATGCTAGGCTAACGTTACCTGCTGCCAAGTGTAACGTGTTATGAGTGTTGCTATTCTGTCCGGTACAGGATTACAGAATTTTAATAGAATGTGTTGCATTTAAAATGGTTGCCAGTTGACTCAATCTGGTTGCCATCTGGTTGGGCAACCGTTACCATCTAGGCCTGTTATGAATGTTTTTACATTAGGGCTGAACAATATATTGTTGTCATTTTTTATTGTAATCGCAATAACTGACGCAATAAACACATTGCAAAAGGGTGCAACATATCGCGAAAGACACATTATTTATGTCAGTCAACAGGAAACCATAAACAGAGCTGCACTTTGAAATGTCATTCCATTTTAAGTGGTGCCTTTATATTAAATTCCATGTTCGATTTGTTCAAAAGAAAGCTGGAAATGATTTCCTTTCATTTGTTTTAAATGGGGGGATATGGTGGTCCTTCCTTGCACAATGGGGTTAAAAGTGCATTACAGGTCACAGGAGAGTGCCTACTGGGGCGGTGCGGTTGGTAATGACCCCCCCCACCCCCCACCTTCTCTTCCCCTCCTTTCCTCCACACACACACACAAGCACACACACATTCTCCTGAACCTGGAGGAACTCAGGAGAGTGTGGCCTGGGGGAGGCTACAGGGAAAACCTGGAGTGGAATATGTTATCATGGATAATGCTGAGTGACCGCCCTGACAGCCTGTTGATCTCCCCCACCAACCACCTACAACCTCCCCCCTAACACACACACACACACACACACACGCGCATATATCTTCACACACACCCCACGCTCCTGCTGAGCCGCCCCCCCACCCAACCTCCTCTCTCTCTCTCTCATTGCAGCACTGTCATTCATAGAGTGCCAAAGCCTGCTGCTTTATTAAAGCCCAGGAAGAGCAAGGCCTGGCCCAGGTTCAAACAGCAGTGCAGCTGGGACCTGTTACATTTTCGGCAGACTGCCCTCTCTGTCTCGCTGGCTATAAATAGCCTTGGTGGTTGTCTCCCTTAACCAAGGAAAAGAGGTTTTTGGGGAAGGGAAAAAAAACACACGCACACACACACATTAATAACCGTGGGAAGAAATGAAAGCTTTGTGTCTGCTGCCCGAGGTCAGCAGGCCAGGAGGTGTTGCTACTTCAAAGCCCCCATTGTGGCTCGTACTTTTCGACTTCCCGCCGCTGCGGTGGGTTTGATGGGAACACACGGGCTGCCAGCGGTGTGGTGACTTTCTCCAACAAGGCAGACACTCTGACAACAATGTCTTTCCAAATATTTTTTTTTAATTTTTTTACCAGGGGATTTGTTCTTGTTACACTGAGGGGTGTTGTGTTTGGGGGATTCCACCAAACTCATCTCTTATGTACAGTACACAGCATCAGGCACATTATAGAGTTGGCTCCAGCTGTTGACAGGGGATTGTATCTCGTTACAACCCCCCGCCCCCCCAGGCCATGTGGATCTCCCAAGCCCAGTGTCCAAGCAGGCCAAAGTCTCCCCCCCCCCCCCACCACCACCTTGGCCTCTATCCTGACTACAGCTGAGGGGTGGGCCAGCTCCAGCCACCGCAGTCACTTCCACTTCCTTAAGCTTATTTTCAAAGAAACCCTCCCCGACGTCTCCGCCGTAACAGTATCCACCCACTGGCACAATGATCCCTGGACAGGGAAATGCTCCTGGCGGATATAGTGGGCTCGATCATTCATTCATTCATGGCCAATTTTTCCCTTTCTAGTAGTAGGAAAGTAAATCCACTACTGTTTCCCCTCCCCGTTCTGCTTTTTGTTCTATATTTGTTGGATTTTTCTGTGACTGGTTTATGACACGATGCATGCACGACGCACTACAATGGTAGTCATCATGTGTGTTGTTTGCTGAGTAATGCTTTTTCAAGACCCACTAAAAAGGGTTCCAAAATAACTGACTTTTTGTGTCACATCACTGGATTCTGAATCAGTTGCATCATTAGGGGGCTTGTTATGACTTGTTAAGGTGTGACTGTACAGTCTAATAAGGGCAACAGACACACACAATAACTATCAACCCCAAAACCAAAGTCAAACCTTTTCCATATAGTTGTAAAGCCAGACTTGCCAGTCTGTCCATCCACTGTTTTTAGCTCATTGAAACATTGCAAATTCCCTCTGTGTGTCCTCCAGCCTCCAAGCCCAATGGACCAGGTAGGGAAGATGCGTGGCCAGCCATATGTAGGACCCAACCCTTACTCCCAGCAGCAGCAGGGGCCTCCCACAGGGCCTGTACCCCAGCAGGGAGGCTCTTACCCAGGGCAGGGCTACGGACCTCCGGGCCCTCAGAGGTATCCTATGGGGATGCAGCAGAACCGGACACCTGGCGCTATGGGCGGCATACAGTATGGACAGCAGGTCAGTAATGATTGATTTAGATGACCCTCTCTGCATCTTCATTGTAACTTTGCACAGCCTCTCTTTGACGTTACAGTTTGACTTAAAAGGCCAAATGTGTTTTCTAAATGAAGACATTTCTATGTGCCGGAATGCCTTCAATCACAGCTTCAACCCAGGGATTTCAGTTGGACTTTTTCTAGTCTTTGTCCCAGATGAATAAATGAGATGAACCCTTGAAGGCTCTTTATGAGAAGTTCTAGGTTTACTTTTAGCCTAATCTGAGACTTTTGCTGACATTTCTTGATGACTGTTGATATAACAAGTCTGTGCTTTTCCCTAACTTAAATAGAATCAATAATTAAAACAATGCATTTATAATCGGAGCACAATGTAATGAAGATGTAAACTCAGATAAGTATATAACTGCTGTTGGGGTTTGGAGGGCAGCATGTTAAGAAACTGGGATTTTTTTCTGCCCACTTCAGTGGAATTATTGTTTAGTATTGAGTGGGTGGTACTGTTTTTTCATTACATCCAAGCCACAATTCCATTTTTACCTAAAAAGTCTAACCCAGGTCAAACCAATACGTTATTAAAAATGAAAGACCCCTGCCTTAGGAGAGAACATTTAACAATTACAATTATTTTTACATTCCTGTTAGTTGAGGCAGTAGAGCGGTCAGAGTTGGTCTGTGACTTACTGCTCCATGAAGGGTGGAAATGGTAGCATACAGTAGACAAGTCACTTTATGGAGCCGGCTCATCAGACGTTGGGTGCAGGGTTGTTTGCAGGCGGCGGGTTGATTCTTTAAAGGTACATTCTGCTTTTAGCTGGAAGTGAACCTGATGGATGTAGCTGTACTTGAAGAAAACGTTAGAGATTTTGGGAAACATACTTATTCCTTTCTGTCAAGCTTCGGATGAGAAAATCAATACCGCTCTCTTATTTGTCCATTCAATAAGAGGCTGGAGCCAGGAGATGCTTAGCGTAGCATAAAGACTGGAACCAGGCTAACCTTGTTGTTCTGGCCAAGCATATAAGCCTCCATAAAACCACACATTGTTTTGTTTTACTCTTTTTTTATTACACATTAGATAAATGAGATCTATTTTGTTATCTTCGGATAGAGCCGACGACTTGTCGTAGTTTCATATTTAGCATACTAATATGAAAGAGGTATCAATATTTCCATGTCACTCTTGGCAAGAAAGCACATAAGCGTATCTTATAAATAAATAAGCATTCCAAATTGTTGAACTCTTCCTTTATGGCCTCTGTAGCCAAGAGACAGGAGAGCACTATAGATTGGCTGTTTGATCTCTGGATGTCCAAGTGTCCTGGAGCAACGCTGAAGTCTGTCCCGATGGACAGGCCATTGCCGTGTGTGTGTGTGTGTGTGTGCAAAGGCACTATATAAATGCCATGATAATGAAATAAAATGAGCGGACTATGTACAGCGTGCACACACCAGAGTTGTTTATCTTTTAAAACCGCTGCTGCTGGATTTCATTAACTTTTATAATTAGCTTTGCATGACAAACGTGAACTATTTAGTAAGCTTAACTATCAGGTACCATGTTTCAGGTTTTGTTTCAGTGGAGGAAGCCTGAGAAAAGCGAACCTGTCTATTTATCAATCGAGACTCTGTGTTTGCATCGAAAGTCGATCCTGATTCGAATCGTGACGCCAAGAACCAGAATCAAATCGATTCCCAAAGATTTAAACCCCTGTTAATCATAGATGATCTAAACAGGGTTTGTATGGGTGCTTGAAATCCTTGGAAATGCTTACATTTTGATGTTGATTGGATTTTTGCAACCTGTTCAATCAAAATATTATGATAAATCACGTCAAATACAGTGTCTGTCTATTTGCGGAGCATGGACGAGCTGTCACAGACCGTGGTAAAGTTGGTTTTATATTGCATGGTCAAACTCCAGAATAGATTTTTTGAATGTGTCTAATAGCCAGCGTCCAATATAAAACCAACTTTAGCATGGTCTGCCACAGGGAGTTTGCCGCGGTGTGTGGTGGCCCTGTATCCCGGCAAAGACTGGAGCGACTGAGCTGCCCCCAGTTTGATTTTAGAACTGCATAATACAGAATATTACAAACTGGCATGTTTGAATTAAAAACGTTGATTAATAAGAGGGTTGCTGTTTCGGTGGCGTTACGTTACAACACACTACACAGTGCATGCTTAGACCGATCATTTGTATACAAATTCTGAGTAGTGCACAGGAGGAAGAGAAGGAGGGAAATGAAGGAGAAGGCGGTAAACTGGAGAGACCAGGAGGGTTAGAGCAGGAGAAGACCACAGAAGGAGATGCAGAAAGAAGTGAAAGAGAAGAGGGAAAGGAAGAATTGCTGTGAGGGATGAAGAGGACGCTACAGATTCAGAGAGAGGGACAGGCACTGAGTGATCAGGAGGAGGAAGATGAAGAGGCCAGTTGTAAGGCCCATTTGTTAAAATAAAATAATATATAGTAGTGCATCAACATAAAATGATGATATAGTTGATTGTGAATCAACATGATCTTGATTTTGAACTACGTGCAACAGTGTGGCCAACGGTTTACTTTTTTCTCCATTTGCCTGCTTCATGGCTGGTGATAATTTCACATTTTGCATATTAGAAATAATCTCTGGTTTTAAGTTGAGGCTCCCCTAGCTGTCTGCTTTATGCCACTGTTGCAGACGAAAGGTATTTGATTGGCTACATATTGAAACATTTAATAATAACCATGTAGCCACCAAGTTCTGTGAAAGATTCATTGTAAGAAGTTATGTTAAACAGTTCTGCATCTGTTCTGTCTCTTGAATGCAATTTATAAATGAGGAGGCTATTGTAAATACATCAATCTTTACTGAGCCATGCAGAAGCCTGATTTTGTTATTATTGAAGTTTAGGCTATATGTTCGTGATGATGGCAACTTTGAAATTGTTGCTGGGGGGGGGGTCTTGAGTCTTGTTGCCCAGGGCACATGAAATTGTTAATCCGGCTCGGCGTGATAATGTGATGTTAGTATTGCAGTGTTTCCTCTAGATTTTATCTGCTAAGGTTAGCTACCTAGCGTTACCTTGAAACCATCCAGACGGTAGCGTACGTACCTGAAACCGGTGATTTCACAGCACCGCTCTTTTTACACACAGTTTAAAAACAAACCGCTGAGTCAGCATTACTAGCTACGTAGCCAGTAGCCCACTGTAAGGTTGAGGATGGCCTTATATAATATTTACGCTGCTGTATTTCATTAGATACTTGTATATGTCTTGGTAAAGAAATACATTTTTTTGTTAATATAGGTTATTTTTCAGGCAGGTGCTTGTGCACTGCCAGAGTCATCTGGAATTACAGGTTGTTGTTACTGTCTCAGAGTTTGATGAAACCTCGTATATATCAAGAATGTGTCCCAAAACCAAGGCCTGTAAAATATTTCTATATTTCTGTTCCTAAGTCTTCATATTTTTTCAGCCCTTGAAATTACTTCAGTTTTACAGCCTAAAAATCACATTATCTGGGACGCAATATCTGGAAATTAATATAATGGAAGGAATTCTTCAGGATAGAGAGAGAGACAGGCAGCTCAAACTTTGTAGGGTGAAAGACAAACATGTCAAAATGATTGAACCATTGCAAGTTTGTACAGCATGCCCTAGATTTGGAAAGAGATGTGAAAAGACTGACATTAAGGTTAGCATGAACTTTAAGAAAAATCTAAGAGGGTGCAGTTGTTTTTGTGGATTTAGTCTGATTAGACACAGAATGACCCAGCTGCATGTCATTTGGCTCAAATCCTCCCACTTACACTGACTCAGGCAGGTTACAGAGCAGGCCAAGTACTTAGACAGTGATACATTTTGAAAATAAAACTTGTTTTGCTTAAATAGCTGATCCTTCTGCTATTACAAAAAACTATTTGGGCTGTTTATAGCATTATGTCTTTTAATGTGACAAACACCAAATAATAATTTGGTATGTAATTTACGGTAGTGTAAGGTGCTGGAAAAAGCTTTAAAATGGACCTTGAAAGGGCCTGAAAAGGGTCTTGGGGGGGAAAGGTGTACGAACCCTGTCTAAAAAACAAAGCTATTGGAGAACCCAGCCAGACCAACATGTAGCATCTTTTCCACCCGGAAACAAAAATCGACTCAAGAAAAACGGCTAAACGAGAGCAAGCACTCAGCCTTTTCGCTGTGTGGTTTATTTTCATGGCCGAAAGCGAGCATTGTGGGAAATTCAGGTTGTGTGTTTGGGCCCAGTGGGCAGCACTTTCCGACAGCGCCGTCCAATTGAAAACCTCAAACATCCAGTTTGCCGTCGCTACTTCCTCATAGCTCGGAATGAGACCCTTCTTGAACTCTCAGCCAGCCAGTCGGCCTTAACAGACAAATGCATGCAGGGAATCCCGTTGAGTCTAGCCTTTTCTTCCACAGCCGCTGTCTGTGGTCTTGTGCCCATTGTGTGATGTGATTATCTCATACTGGCCTGCCTGGTGTCTGACCATGGACTCGATAAGTGCCCTGCAGAGAAGGAAACGGCTTCCCTCCCTTTGTCAGACAGATACAATACAGCCACTTCATGTTGTTTTAAATGTGTGGCAATTCTTTACTATCTTGTATTCTCTTTGAATTCTTGAGTAGCTGAGAACCCTCCCAAAACAACGTGGCTTTTTCTCCTTTCTATTTTTTTTTTTTTTTTTTTACTGTGTTTCCTCACAAGGTCAGCGCTTTCTCCTTCCGTGCTCCTTAAGGGTAATGAAACAAAATCGTTGTATTGAGAGGCTTTCCGTGTGCAGGGTCGGACAGAATATGAAAAGCCTCGGATTGAAGTTCAAGGAGATGAAGTCAAAACTCATTTTTTATTTTCACAGCTGTAATTTAAAGGGATACACGGCTGAATTCCAACACTTGGATGGTTTTTCTTACGCTCTTTGACTTTTCTCTCTCACCGACACAGAACAGTTGTCTTTCCCTTTTTAATCTGTGAGAATGATGAAGAGATGCTCTGATTAGTCCGCTGAGAACCAATGGTAAAAACAAATCAAAGAGGTGACTTTCAATATTGGGTTATTTTTTGCCGCTTTAGAAAGTATCCTGTCAGTGCACAGACTGTATTCAGGTAGTGATTGATATTCTACAGAGGGACTGGGGATAGTAAACCTGCAGTAAAAGAAAGCTGTTTATGTTCAGAGGCAGTTCAACTGTGCTGGGTTATATTTACTCTCAAATCTCTTCCGCTATTGTTGATCCTGACCATTCTTTCTGTTTTTTAACGTCTAGATGTCAGCCTATGGACAACAAGGACCTGGCGGCTACAGCCAGCAGAGCCAGGGCTACTATGGTCAGCACGGCGCCCCCGCTCACCCTGGCCAGCAGCAGCAGCCTCCGTACACTGGTCAGCCCCAGGGCAGCTCTGGACCTCCCTACCCCCAGCAGGGCCATGCTTCGCAGCCTTCTGGCCAGCACGGGCAGCCTGGACCCCCCTACCAACAATCCCAGGGCCCCCATGGTCCTCCTCCAGGGCAGCCCCCCATATAGCCAGCCCCCACAGTCCCAGCCAGGACAGCCACCCTACGTCCCTTCACAGCAGCAGCAGCAGTCTCAACAGCAGCAGGGACCAGGTACCCAAAGTCAGCCTGGCCCTCAGGGCCAGCCTGGTTACCAACAAGCCCCCGGACCAGGGCAGCCACCACAGCAGCAGCAAACCCAGCAGCAGCAAGCGCCCCCCCAACAACAACAACAACAACAGCAACAACAACAACAGCAGCAGCAGCAGCAGCAGCAGCAACAGCAGCAGCAACAACCAGGAGGTCCGCCTCCTCAAACCCAGCAACCTCCAGGACATGGCCAGCAGGGTCAACCATCACCTTACTCACAGACACCCCCCCCTGCAGCAGCCACCACCACAACAGCAGCAGTCACCATATCAGAGGTTCCCACCCCCTCCACAGGTAATGCCGCTACACAGAACTCTGTTAGCACACGTGAGCTATAATGTGATTGCTGTCCGTCTGTGCCTCCACTAGACTGCGTTCGCCTAAGTGGCTTATTTATGCTAAGTCCTGTTGTGTTCCTTAACTCTCCAATGTTGTACATGTAGACTTTTCACAATTACTGTTATCAATCCGATCGTTTATAGATCTCGAAGTTCCCGACCGCACTTAAAGACAGCAAAAGATGGAGAGAAAAGAGGCTGAGCTTTGTTGTTAACACTCAGCTGTTCGACAAACTCCTGGGCAGTTTGGTGCTTGTGTTTTGTTTTTTTGTTTTTACCCCCATAGTGTTTTTAAAACTTTCTTGCGGCAGCAATAGAGGCAGTGTTGTTTCCTGTACTCTACCACCACGTCAAAACCGACTGACTAGTCTAATTGCTGGTTACATGATTGGCCACCGCAGCATGACATCTCTCAAAAAGTTGCCTCGGCCTCCACTTATCACCGCAGGCCACTGCAATTATTTTTTGTCACCCCCGCCGCAGCCTAAACTTATTACCCCCATTCAAAATGGATGGAAAAACCTGCGTTTTTCGCCGCACCGTCTTGTGGCCGACGCAGGCTGTGTGAATGCAGACTTACCGTTTTGCAGCAGGAGATTCGAGGGCCGACCCACGCTCGCTCTGTGGTTGCTGCACTCTATCCGTGCCTGATCGATCCATGCCTCCCTTCCAATGTTAATGCAAACTGTCCTGTAGCTGCTTCACAGTAAACGTTTTCCAGTCGCTCAATGTTTCATGCCTTTCTGAGGCATATTTGACTGTGTTTTGTAATAGGCGATTAAAGTCATTATTTACACATAGCTGGTCCAAAGTAATGCTGTGAGTGTATGGAAGGCTTGTTAAATGAATAGTCTGTATTGACGTTTCATTTATGGGATAGTTCTGGTGCCACCGGAGGTTCCGCCAGATGTCCCTCACCTTCTGCTTTCGTAGTGTTGGCATTCTAAACTCTGGTGGAGTCAGGAAACATCCTCCGAGCTAGAACCAACATCAATTGAGTTGAGTTTTGAGTCAAATTCTCATCGTACACTAGACAGCCATTTAGTTCCAGATCTTGCCTCCCTACGTGCTCATGTTCCACCAAAACAATTTCCGTCCCGCGGCTATTTTGCAGCGGCACCGCCTGACACGTAGCGCCGCCCATGACAAATGTGATTGTTTTAAAGAAATGCCAATGAAGCAGAGCACGTTTTTCTCCCATCCCGGAATGTTGTGTGGACTAGCCAGACCCTCCTCCGCAGCCCTGTGGCGATAGGTCTGGCAATGCAAGACTGAATGAATAGTAAAAACAATGAGAGTAAGACCACGCAACACAACAACTCCTGCATTACATGGGAGAGAAGCTTTGCTGTTCAGTTTAGATTGTCGGAGGGGAAAAACACTGAAATGAAATGAAGATAAAGCCACAAGTGAGCTACTCAAATAGCTGTAAAGTAGGCGTTGCCTTTTCCTGGCCATGTCTCATCTATGTCCCAGACATGCCAAGCAGGAAGTATTTAAATCCCTGGTTGCTTATGGCACAGCACATTACATTTATCCAGCCCAGTGGAGGTCTGTTTTTTGTGTTATATTGCTATACATTGCAAATAGCCAATAAGCAGCAGCTTTATTTTGGGATTTTATAAGTATGGGATCCATCATATTATCTCCTTCTTGTCCCCATAATCAGGAACTCTCCCAGGATTCCTTTAGCTCCCAGTCCAGCGCTCCTCCATCCAACCAGCCCATGGCTTCCAACAAGAGCAGCCAAGAAGACGGCATGCAGGCCCGGCCATCCAGTCTGCCGGTGAGCCCGCCTTCTCTTCATTTAACATCTGACTTGTGCTCGTTGTAGCTGCTTCCGAGGTCAATGTAGCGGCTTCGGTTGACTAATGGACGCGCGTTGCTACGGGTGTCTAACCACGTCGCCGTGTACTCCGTTCGTCAGTGCACTTAGTGAAATGCGAAAGCAGCAGAGCACAACGCTGCAGAATGAAATGTATAGGGCAAACACTGGAGGCAGCAGCTGGATATGCTAGCTACTGTTGTCCAAGGCCGACCGCAAATAACCAACACGTTTAGCAAGCGCAAAATTGTTGCGACACAACAGACAAAAGGCCGACAACTGCCACTGTTGAATGTCATCTTATCTGCCAATGGCTGCCAACATGACACACATCGGCCATTACTGATACAGATTCCATAGGGGTGGCACTCTTTGGACTCAGGATTCTTAAGTGAGTCCAGTGTTTTTCAGCCGCCCCTAAGAGTTACCACCAGTCGTTCCCTCTTACCTGTCAAACTAATATCTGGGTTTAAAGCTCTTAATAATAAATTACACTGTGCGTACTTGGCAATCGGTTGACTACCAAACTCATGAATTAAGCAGCACCAATCTATTCAGAGCAATGTGGTGGACATGTTATGTCTTTTAGAGCTATGACTACTTTGGGTATTGCAGGCTTTACTAGAGAACTGTCAATATTCAGTAATTTAAACTGCGGACAATGGTGGATTCCCAGCAGGAACGCCTGCTTAATAGGGCTGCACGATATTAGGAAAATCTCTTAATGCGATATGATTCATGATATCGGGAGGGAATGATCATCTTTGTATCATTCTCATTTTCATTGAAAAATATATTTTAAAAATGATTAAAGTGTGATTCATATTTTTTTTATTTCTTTTTTTAAGAAGATTTTTTGGAGGATAGGATTTGTAGGCCGGGACGTCTTTGCAGCACCACAATACTTAATTTTAGAATGGTTTGACACGTTTTTTGCCTTTTTATCAAATATTGCACCAGTTCATATTGCGATTTCTATAACATTGCGATTAATTGTGCAGCCCTACTGCTTAATCACTGACATGTTAGGGGATTCTCAAGTCTGCATAAAATTCCAAGTTATTAGTTGGCATATAGAAATGTATTTGACCCAATATCTGGAAATGAATTGCAGTAATGACTTACATTTAGGGTGTGAACGGAGCTTTAAAAGTAGGGATGCCTACTGCCATCTTTTTAATGTAGACACCCTTCTCTGCTGCCTCTGACTTCAACATACACACAACAACAAGCTGATGCCAAGAGTGAGTAAAGGGGGTTCAAGCAGTGCAGGTGCAATTCTGAAATGGGGGGGGTATTTCTGCCAGGAAAATTGAAGTAAAACTGGTATCCGATAGCCCTGTGGCTAAGATAAAGGTGAGAGGGAACACCCCCCCCTCCCCCTTACAGAGGAGTCTCGCTGTAACACTTTGCCGTTTCCATGGCAGTGTTTATAGGTCAGACTGCGGAGCTAACCTCATTGTGAGCCTCAGGGAAGGAGATTGAGAAATGAGATCATTAATGAGAGAGAATGAAAGTGAGAGAGCAGAGTCTGTGGCGAGAGGGGGGGATTGTGGGAGTGCAAGCAAATAACTTCAAATAGTGTGAGTGATTGGTTGGAGTGAGAGATGCTGAGAGGGAGGGGGGTGAGAGGCTGCGCTGTTGATGCCAGTAGGGCATGCACTCAGGATGTGTTTCCCTCCTCTTTAATTTATTTCTCTTATTTATGTGTACATCTCTCTGCGGGCTCTGCCATTGGCCGAGCAGGCAAGGCCACGGCTATTTTTATTTATTTCCCTCCGACTTCTCGGGGATTCCCCATTGGTGCTTTGCGATTGGCTGCGAAAACCATTAATCTAATAAAAGGTAGAGATGAACTGATTATCTTTCTCCTCCGCTTGCCCTTCTTCCCCCGTGGAGTGCACAGGACACTGTGCAGATTAGACCATTCTAGCTGCGAGTATAACCCTGAGAGCCTGGGTCTTAAAACAGCTAGCAACTGTTATATCTGGAAAATGAAGTTATCTAGGTAACCAGACTTACACGGCACAAACTCTGCCACAATGCAGAAAGATCAGATTGAGATGCTGCTGTTTGCTAAATTCGTTGTTGAGAAGAGGATCCGTGGCTATGAAGTCTTCTTTAACCCTGTTGTATATCTGTTGATGTACTCTGAATTAGCAGTAGGGCTGAGGGATGGTTGTCAGAACCCGTCACCTTGGTGGTACCAGCTGAAAGTCTGTCAAGTGTCAGTGACAGGAATTCATGTTATTCTGTTCTGTTTTTTTTTTTAAATGTTAAAGTCAGCGCCCCAAAGGCACAACTGAGCCGTCCTTCCATTCAATACACTCTTGACTCTGACTTCACTAATGGTGCTTTTCCATTGCGTGGTATCTACTCTACTCACCTCGACTCTACTCGCATTTTTTGGTTTTCCATTACGAAAAAAAGTCCCTGGGACCTGCTACCAGGTACTTTTTTTCGTACTACCTCAGTTGAGGTTCTAAGCGAGCTGATGCGATACTAAAAGGTGACGTGAAAACCTGCAGACTGCTGGTTGGTCGGATTGCTGCGTTTTTAGCAGACAAGAGTGCGGAGTGTGTGTCCAGAACAAACGGGACATTTAAAAAAAAAAAAATCTAGCCGACAGATTATCTACTCTCTGCACTATTCTCACTTTAACTGTTCAATATTAAGGGCTATATATTAGGGGATTTATGTTGTTTCCAATATTGCACACTGTTACTTTAAAAAAACAAGACAATATATCAAAGAAAAGTTTTTATTTAGCTCTTCAAGTAGCGCATCAAACCCTCCCGTCCATCCCGGTCTTCTTCCCCTGCACCCTGTGACAGTGTCTCCCCCCCCCGGCTCTGCTGTTCCAGATGCATCCCAGTCGTTGCCCCCCCGGCTCTGCTGTCCCAGATGCATCCCAGTCGTTGTCATAAGCCATGACTCTCATAAAGATTATATGAAGCACAGCAGGTCAGAACCAGAGCTTTCACCCGTCGGACATCGCCCACCAGACGGTCTGCGGCGGTGGTTTTGCAAAGCGTTAATGCTCTGAAACACAAACGGTACACAGCAGACATATTTTGGTGTGTAATCATGGTTGCTAAAGTTCATGTACTTTATATAGCATAGTAAATACTGATCGGGGTCCCTAACACATGCAAATGTTAGCTAACGTTACCAGGAAACTTAACTTACCCTTTCGTGTCGGCGAACAACAGTCATGTCGACGTCTGAACACCGTCGGAACTCCCAAACTCCTGTTTTTTTTTTAGCGGTGATTTTTGTTGCTTCCTTTAGCTTCTTTTGAAACAAAACACTGGCGAGTAGCCTACGTGCTGTTGTGAATTACGTTGAAAATTACGTCATCACGCGTAGCTATGGTAACCAGCCACGCTGAGGCGTTACTCAATCTGCAATGGAAAACCGACCGAAAATGGGCCGAACACGTGTCTCAAAGTAAATATGTAATATGTTAAGATGGAAGTGTCTGTTGTGTGACAGATTCAAATTTAATAAAATTCCAGAAATTATTTTACCGCTAAAAAAAGATTATTTTCATAAAACTGGGTCTTTTTTGGGGGGGCGATTTCCCTTCATGTGATAGTGACAGCGGATAGACAGGAAAGGTGGGAGGGAGATGGGGATGACACGCCGCAAAGGGCCGCAGGTCAGACTTGAACCTGGGCCGCTGCAAAAGGACTCAGCCTACATGGGAGCTAGAGGTCGCCCCAAACTGGGCTGTGTTTGTAGTAGAGTGGTACGATCCTTTTTTTTTAATTGTTGCAACATGGCCAGAGACTACAGAGGAAAGGGCTGTGCTATTGATGTACAGAATACCAGCTGAGATCAGTTCAATTGTTTTTTGAACCAGGGAAGCAGTTTTCAAATTATATTATGCATACAATCTTTAAACATACCTTTTTTTTTTGCATAGAATACTAAGCGTAAAAAATAGCCTAATAACTGTTGGGGGGGTGGGGGGGGACTTAGCCTTATGGGTGTTTTCATTTTAATATGCGGCCCAGTGAATCATCAGGATGAACTGGATCTGTGGATGGCTGCCTTAGTGACGACCTTACATAGCGTATCATGTGGGCATTCATATTTGCTAATAATATGTTGTATTCATTGAGAAAAAATTAACAATTTGGTGGCCCCCTTGCATTGACTCCGAGGACCCCCTGTTGAAGGTCCCTGCATTGGAGGAAAACATATATCCAGATTTTGATTATTTTGGGTGGGTTTACTAAGAATATCTTTTGCAGGCCTTGAGAAGTTTTACTTTTCTTTTGTTAAATAGAAAGAGGGATTATTCTTTGGAAAAGCTCCCCTATATAATTCTAACCAGTGTCAAATGGGTATTGGTACTGAAACGCCTAACATTTTTTTGCAATTCAAGTTGTACCCAGCCCTAATAAGATGATTATTAGCTCACCAGCAAGCTCATTGTCTTATTAGCAAGCAAGTGCATCACAAAAAACAACCTTAGTGTCTAGCCTATAAGGTATCATATTTTCTATTTTTATTATTCATTCATCTGTTAAATAATAAACAGTTATTGCATTGATTGATTCAGAAAAGGTGATCAGTACTTATACTTATTTGTGCGCTTCTGCTTGGCTAGTCTGATCTTAAATTAACTAGCTTGTATCATATTCAGTGGTGAAATGTAACTAAGTACATTTACTCACGTACTGTAAATAACTACAAATGTTGAGGTATGTGACTTTTCATGCCACTTTCTACTTCTACTCCACTACATTCATCTGACAGCTTTAGTTAATTTACAAATGAAGGCTATTGCACACAGATCACATGTCGTTTATGAAATAGGCCATTTTATTATAAATGAAATAAACTATCCAACAATATACGGGCCTACACGTCTATCTGAAATGATTAGACCATTAAACACTGAGTTGATTGACAGAACTGTTTGGATCATTTCCAGTTTCTAAAATGTGAGTACTTTTAATACTTTAAGTATGTTTCCTTGATGATACTTTCATACTTTTACTTAAGTAACATAACGCAGGACTGTACTGTAACAGAGTATATCGTTTTACAGTGAGGTATTAGTACTTTTACTTTACTAAAGGATCTAAATACTTCTTCCACCACTCAACATAATAAGCAAAGAAACCAAGTTTTCCAAATTCTAGTACACCTGAGGATGTGTTTGTTTTGCGAGCACCTGCAGTGATTTGTACAGACGCCTCTGTTTTAATCTGCCTCAGAACATGTTTGAATCCCAATCCAACGGCAGCTGAGTTGTAAACGCTATTTAGCTACTTTAGTAGCTGTCGCACAGAGCCAGCCAGACATCACCTCATCCAGAGCACAGATGGGTCTGTTTGAGCCAGGTGCTAAAAACCCCAGCGTCTGTCAGGGCTGCCGTCGCGCTGGGACTAGAGGAGTACAGGAGGCTCAGCTCCTGCTGGAAGGTGCAGGTAGGAAAGCAACAGTCAGCCTGAGAAAAGGGATGTGGATAAGAGGAGGTGAGGAGGGAGGAGGGAGGGCGGGGGGATAAACAGGCAGCCACAGTGGAACTAGCTGAGCAGGTTGAGCTGGTTCTTGGCTCCCGGACACAAATGCACAGTTCAACTGTTGAGCACTTACCTGTTGGTTCCCCGGACCTGCTGTTGTCTTTATGGAAAACCTCTTTGCACGTGTAGTCATGTAGCTGATGCTAATCTAAACCAACTTACAGTGAGTACAGCACAATAAGCAATACAACTGGAAAGCAGTAGTCTGTGTTGTCTTAAAATCATAACTAATAATGTTCTTTCTAGGAAAGGAAATGAATCAAGAGCTAAGAGGAAGTTGAAAAAAAGACTTTTTTTTTGTACTTTTCTCTTTCGAATGCGTCACATCATTGATTCTGTTTTTAATGACTAACCATAGTTGCTGGTTAAAGGGGCACTCGGCCCAATTTTACACATCACCGATTTCACTATTCACTGTAGTGTAGCTCTGGAAAGGAGTTTTTTAAAAGTTAAAAAAATAACTGATGGTGTCATCAGGGTTATCTCAGTTTGGGCTTAAGATCTGAAATATTTAGAATAAAGCCTGCGTTTAAAAAAACAAAAGGCGTGGAGTTGGAAAGATGTGAGTTTAGGGGGAACGATTCAACAATCTGGATCGATTATGTCGATTCAATGAGCCAATATTATCCATACAGTGTAAATATATAGCATATTGTCATCTTTAAGATGCGCCTATATAAATATTTTTTTTGTTATAAAAAAGAGCAGTTTGTAAGAGTTCCAAAAGAGTTTGGAAGAACTTAGTAATGAAATTTTCGAATCATATTTTAGTTGCTTGCTTGTGAGTTGCTATAAAAGTGAGTGATTGTGTTAAATAGACTTATGGCATCGTATCGGTCGCAGGCCCCTGAATGGAATCAACATCATGGCAGACTTTGTGATATAAGTAAATATTGTGTTCTTATCCAAAGAATCAATATAATATTGTATCCTGTTAAAATGTGACTTACACCCCTAGTATATACTACAAGTTGGATTTTCATTGTTTTCGTAGCCAGGTTAGCCATTGTTAGCAATGCCAGTTTATAACAACATATTACGCTGTTTTTTGTGCATACAGACAGCGTAACATGTCCACAGATAGAATATAAACAGCACTGCATGTATGACAGAAGTGCTTAGAACTGTATGTTATACAGCTTTCACAACTGTTGCTGCACGGGGGAGCCATGTTGGATTTTTAGCTCAGGGTACTTCCGAGCTCGAAAATACAGGGAAGGGAAGGTTTCATGAAAGGTGCTGTGGAGTTGCATTATGGGACATGTAGGGTCCTGTGTTGGTGGCGCTTGACTCCCTCTTAGGGCTAGAAGTCAGGATATCTCAGCCACCTCTCCTTTGATTTTCACCATTCTTTTTAACAACATTGCTGCAGCACCCCTTTAATGACCAAACTAGCTATTCACATTCAGTGTTGCTCCGTTTTTTTTGGGGCTGGCCATCTCAAGCTAAGTCATGTTAGCAATGTGTTCTAGCTCAGTTCAATTTAATAGTGAATCTAGTGTCTTTGTCATTATCACCAGAACCCCTTGTATTCATCATATCGCTCCTGTTCCTCAGCAGCTTCATTGGCTCCTGGTTAAACGCCGCATTGATTATAAAACTATAAGACTGATCCCGTTCACATCAACTCACCCACCCGTACTCTCAGGTCTTCCACTTCCAAACCCCTCGCTCAACCCTCCGCCCTTTTGACCACCTCTGGGCTTAGAGCATTTAGCCGCTCAGCCCTCTGCATCTGGAACGCCCTTCTGCCAAATATCTGCAACACTGACTGTCTTTCGAATTTATAAACCACCTAAAAAGACCTTTTTAAACTGGCTTATTCTCTTTGATCATTGGATATATGTTCACATCAATTGTTGGTCTGATTTTGATTTGTAAATGTGCCCTGTACCTTTTGTTATATTGTTTTTTACTTAGTACATTGTTTTTTCTTGTAAGGAGACCTTTAGTGCTTTCAAAGGTGCCGAAAAAAATGTATTAATATTATTATTTAGGGAAGAGAATTGAAATCTTCTACCAGCCTCCTGCAGAAGTAAAGTAGAGTGTTCGCTGTCTTTGCTTTCATACTCCCTGGAAGTGACACTTCCTCTCCATGTCAACCCATGAGAATGGAAATATCCAGACCACTACCAACTTCCCTCCCTCCCTCCCTCCCACCTTTTCCCCTTCTCTTTAAAAACCCCCCAGCAAATCTCCTTGTCCTTTCCCAGGTCTTTCATACACCCTTTCTCCGCTGTGGGGCTAATCCTACTCGGAGCCGCCCACTGGTTGTGATGCTCCTTTTTTCTGATGAGTCTGAATGTGCTCCGGACTTGAGAGGAAGGTCACATGTTGGACACACACACACACACACACACACACACACACACACACACACACACACACACACACACACACACGCACGCCTGAGTTTGTTTTTCCTGCCCTCCTTCCCCCTGTACATCTTGCCTTTCTACGTAAGAGGCTTCATCTGGAGTGGGTTTTATCTTGGTGGAATGGCCAATCCTGTGCTTGTCTACTTCATTTGTGTCACAGATGTTTGTTTGCCTTTTAAACTATGTTGTAATGAAGTAGACTCTGTAAGATTGTTTTAAGCCCTTCTTAAGATGAACAACTTAAATTAGTGGTGGAAATCACCAGAGGCCTCACGATAAAACATCATTAAACATATTGCACTATTCTGTGATATATTGCAATTTTAACTTCTTCCCAATTTCAAATGATGTCCCCAAAATGAAACTTTGTCAACATCTGTTTCATCCAAAAAGAAACATTTCTCTGTTTGTTCATCTCACTTTCATTTTATTGCTGCAAAATTGGATTGTCAAGCAGACTGACCAACGCATAAATAATAATAGATTGATACTTGGCTTCTGTGTATCGATAGAGTATTGACACTGAAAATACATAGCGATACTATGCTGTATTGATTACCCCCCCCCTTAAACAAAGCATGTGGTAGGGCTGCCGATTATGGAAAAATTCTTAATGACAATAATTTGTGTCAATATTGAAATATTTTAAACATGATTACTCATTGACTTTTGGAAATTTGATGCAAGTATTGAGCTTAAAAGAAACTGTAAAATCACAGAACTGTGAAATTTCCCTTAATACGCTTCCTCTTTTGAACATTCAGAACACAAGGACAAAATAAAGAGTTGATCGTTTTTTGGCGATTATTCAGTTTTTGTGATCATTAGGAGCTGAAATTGTAATCGCGATTTAAAATTTCAATCACTTGCACAGCCCTAGTATGTGGTAGGTGAGAGGCTTCTATGTCACGTCACTTGAATAATAAAAGGCATACATTCTTGCTTTCTTCTCAGTTGACTCTTAAGTTACTGGTGGCCGTGCTTTGACTGCAGGTCCTAGTGTTCTCACCTTTTTAAATTTAGCACTGCATGTGTGCCTATCAGGACCCCACCCTCGCATGCATTCAGTCTCATCCAGTACATTTGCAAAGCCCAGGGACCACCCACATAACAACAGCCCCCCTCTCCCCCTCTAATGACCTTTAATGTTATGTGCCAGGCCTCCTGATCTGGCACCGAGGGATCTTCCAGTCTTGGTGCTGATCAACTCTGAGTCCCCCCCCCCCCACCCCACTCACTCCCCTCCTGCAATTCCCATTCCCCGCTCAGCCCAGCCCAGCTCTGCTCTCCTGCTGCAGCTAAGCTTGTTTTTGCGACATAGCTCTGGAGCAATCAGCCTGACAAGGCCGGCCCACTTTTTTTCCTCTCCTCTCCTACCCAGCCCAACCCCCTCCTTGCCTTTCTCAATGTTACACTGTTTTTTTTGCTGCATTTCTCTCCTTTCTGTTTATAAATATATATATATATATATATTTTTTCTCATTCTGCCTCTCTCTCGTTCCTCTTTCTGTTTATATTCTCGTTTTCTCTCTCCCTCCCCTGCGCCCCCCATCCTCCTCTTCCCTTCCTCGTTCTCTCTCTTCTCTCAGTAAATCAGCTTTCATAACGCTGTGCAGCGCAGCCTTGTTTTGCGAAGCTCTGACGCTGACGTTATTCAGACTCCGGGGCCAGTTTCCTGTTGCTATTCTGGGGCCCTTGCTTCCTGTGTGTACATGCCTTATTCCGATTCCAGGGCGCCTCTCACTCGCTCTCACTCCCCCTCCCTCCTCCCAGCTTGACTGTTTCTCTCCTCTTGCTCCCTTTCTGTCTCACCCCTCTCTTTCCTCTATGTGATTTTTAATTAATGTACTTGAGAAAATTCAATCTGCTGACAAAGTGTGTTGTTTTGCGTTTGCTTCAGTGAATTGTTTCTCAGCGCGCTAAAACCCAAGCCCTGTTTTGCTCTTGTGAACACACACACACACACACACACACACTCTCTCTCATGCCCCTCCCCTCTGCCTCCATTTCTGCTGGGCTGAGCTAGTTTTGCAGCACAAAGACTGTGGCTGACTGCAGCACTGTCTGTCCTCTGCTTTCTCCTGCTCTCGCTGGAACAAGCTGCTGAGCCTGGATGGATGAAACTGGGCCTCACAATGAAATTATCTCTCACTCTATGAAATAACCTCTATATTATTCCCCCCCCCCCCACACCTTCTTCCAGTTAATTCACCGGCAGTGTCAGTTGCTTTGGTAGCGCCCCCTAGACGCCTTATGACGGTAGGAGGGGAGGGGCGTTGCTACTCTGGAAAGCGAGCAGACTGGCTGTAGGGGTCTGGAGACTCCCCACCCAGCAAACCCTCACCCTAGCCCCTCCAGCCCCCTCGCTCTCCGTATCCCAGCACCCCTCACCTCGGGCTGGGCAGCTGCCTGCCTCACTTGGGCATCTGTGCGCTGCCCTGGGACTCCCTGCTACTATTGTGATCTCTACAAAAGGCCCCCCACGCACACACCATCTCCCCATTATTCACAGCAATCAGGCCGCCGCCCCTCCTCACCCTTCACCACCTCGCTTCATCTACTCTGTGTTAGCTACACACAGACTGCTGCAGTGTTTATGTGCCTTGCACATCCCCCTTTTTTGTTACCCCCACAGAAAAGCTCAATTAGGCAAATGTGGAGCGTTTAAAGAAAGAACTCCCTACGTATTGATTAAGATTCATAGTTGGCCTTTATTTTCTTTTTTGACTGCAAGCCTGTATCAAACAGGAATGTTAAGCAGAACAGTATTGATCCGTGTCAAATGAATAGAATTTTTTTTAATACTTTAGCAGTAAGAGACTCTGTTTCTGAATTATGCTGGTTCACTCTTTCATCTTGAACTTTTTTTTTTGTATCCTTCCCACGTGGTGGCTGCCGGTGATGAAGTAGCAGTGTAATGATAATCTCTGGGGAGCTGGAGGCAGCTCTGTGGAGGTAGTAGACATTGTGTCTGTGGCACTGATACTCCAGACAAGATATCTAAACCCAGCAGGGTGCTCCCAGGCCCCGAGCATTGTGTCACCCTACTGGCATGTTTACTATCCATGCTTGTTGTTTGCCTACCTCCTTGGAGAAATGAGATAACAGAACTCAGACAAGGTAGTCTGAGTAGTTTTTGAGCCATATGCTCAACGCCTCATATCTACAGCATTGTGTGGATTAGGTCAGAGTTGCATGGTGCACCTTTAGGTAGTTCCAACTGTGTATAGAGAGTTTCTCGTCAGCCTGTGCTGTATGTGAAGCCCTGTAATGGCTGCTGCTGTATGAGGCAGGGGCCTGCCTCGCTTCTCCTCCTTTTCTCCACTTCTTCCCTCATTGTGGGATGGGAGTGCCCCCTTATGGTTGAGCTCAGCCCTGCAAACCTCGAGCTGGGGCTGGAGCTGCCTCTCTCCAAGCCATCGGTAGACATCCCGGAAGCTCCACGTAAGTCGGAACAGCCCCACGTAGCTCGCGACAGCCCCTAAATGCAGGTGGAACCCTCTGTGCAGGTGGCCGGCGTGTCGGCAACACCCACCTGTCCGTCTTCTTGGCCGACGCCTGTACATTTCCTGCTGTCATCCCATGGTACTGCTTGACGGGGTCGTTAACAGGTGGTTTCATTGACCAGACAGCCTTACTTTTTTGTTTGTCTGAGCGCCTACAGTCTTTCTGTCATCTGTATGTGTGAATGAAGTGCTCCGATAATGGTCTAGGGATAATTATGCTTCTGGTTTCAGTTAAGTCAAGTCAGCACGTTCAGGAGGCTGGCTGAGAAAGAGATGAGAATCCCCTCTTTAGAAACCGCGCAGAGAAGATTTCACTTGATCTAAACGCTTTAAAGGGAAGAGATTGCTTTTCCCATGACCCTGTTTCATATCAAAAGCCCACTTTGCCCTAAATGAGCGGTGAATGTGCAGCGCTGGAGTGTTCTCACTGACGAGGTTATCAACACACGTACACGTAAACAATCAGGCTCAGGAAAGGCGGCAAAGGAGTTCCAAGATGTAGCTGTTTGGTGTTTGTCCACTCTGTGTGTCAGTGTGCGTGTCTCTGCCCTGTCAGTGCATAAGGCCAGTAGGCTGAGTGAGTAATTAAAGCGCGGGGGGGGGGGGGTCTTTGGTGCCTGTCTGCGTTTCCTGTAACAATGACGGGCTGCTTCTTTTGTAGTAGCTGACTGCACCGTGACCCTGCCAGGCACACACACACACACACACACACACACACACACACACACACACACAGAGAGCAGGGGGGAGGGACTGTGCCGGCTCTAATGTGTCAACCACGTGGATCACAGTAACCATGGCAGCCCTTGAGATGCAGTCATTTGTTTCCCCTTCCTTTCCTCTATCTCCCAACCCCCCCTTTCTTTCTTACTCCTCCTTACTTCCTCAGCTAATATCTCGCCACAGAGGATGTGTGAGCATGTGTGCAAGCCAGTCGGGCCCCCCCCCCCAACCTTATGTTCTGTTTAGCATCTGGAGGCCAGAGAATAAGGAAGCCTGCCAACCAGGCGGTTGGTGAGGTCTGAGAATGACAGAGAAGAGTGGGTCAGGGAGAGTGTGTGGCTGAGGGATGAACTCTGCCCCCCCCCCCCCACCACCAGATCTAGTTACACTACTGGCCAGAGTCACACATTCCAGATACGTTTCATTATCTCAGGGCCGCTACTCAACCTCTCTTCTCCCACTTTCTGTTTCTCCTAACCTACAAAAAAAAGAAATCGGCTGGCTTGGCAGGCTAATGGCTTTGGTTGGGCTTGATTGATTCAGTGAAGTAATCTGCAAATGGAATACATTAGGACGGCGGAGAGCAGAGCAGATGACTCAGACAGCACAGGCACACTCTGAGGAGCAGTGGAGAATATAGGAATCATGGCAATAGTAAAGACCTTCTGCCATTTTCCACATTCATGAGAAATAATTGCATTAGAAGAAATGTTCTTGGATTTTTTTTTTTCCTGTTGAATTTTAAACACTGCACTTTGCATACATCTGTTGTTTTTCTGCCTCTCTTCTACCCTCAAACATTATGAACACTGTTGTGCAGTTCTCAGCTCTGAAGTTCCATGTTAGGCAGTGCTTGGGAAAAACACAAAATGGCTGCCATAGAGAGGAGCTTGAAGCTCCACAGAAAGAACTGCAGCTCTCTCTCCTCTCCGCAAATGCAGCTCCCATATCTTCCCTCTTTTCTTGCACGTGTAAACAAACAAACAGCAACACCTAGCGTGTTGTTGGTTGTTGTTGTTTATTCACGTGTCATCAGCTTTTCTAATTGTCATGGACAATGCCGCTGTAACCTTCCTCCGTGCTCATAAACCATCTAGCACCAACGTAGCTGCCCTGTCGTCCCTCAACTCCTCCTCATGCCTGATCCATGCCCTCTTCATCATTTCCCTTCTAATAATGAGCGTGTTGAATAGCAGAGGCACACAGCATCAGTATCACCAACCTCCCCCTCCCCCCGCCTCCTTCCTCTCCTCTCTCGCTGTCCGGCTTGTGCAGTCAGCAGAACAGGCTGGTGCTGTGCAGTATTGAGCTGGGAAAAATCAATGACTGCAGAGTGAGTGTGTGTGTGTGTGTTCAATGCTTCTGCCTATCCAGGCTGAGGGATTAGAGCTGTCAGTTGTTAGATATTAATATTAACGGAATGGTAAAGAGCTCGCCCTCTATGCTGCTTGGCATGGCAGGTGTGTGTGTGTATATGTGAATATGTTTTATAATTATGCAAAATGGGGCTGTACTTGTTTTGGTAATATTTTGTCACAAGAAAAAACCCCAATTAGATTATTATTTTTAGTTATAGTTGGTTTACTGTCTTCATTTTGTAGTTTCAATGATGCCAGTTTCTCCGATAACAAAAACCAAGCTCTTTTTCCTTTTTCCATTTAACAAAATAAGCCTGAATTCAAACATTGAAAAGCACTTTTTTTGAGTTTATTATATGAACAGGTGATTTATTATACTCTCCACTGATTCTGATTTTGAATCCCGTTAAGGATCCGCAGGTCCAATCCAAATCCTTTGAATTTCTTATTGAAACACAAGACACAAAGCCCTCGGTTATAGAAAGTTGTGTTGATTAAAACTGAAACAGCGGATGGGTAACCCTCTGCACATGGGGGCAGCTATAAAAAAATAAAATAAAACCTTTCCTAAATGAAAATCAATACAGTCTACAATTTGCATTCAGACCATTTAAATCACACACTGTCTTGTCAGAGAATAAGTGAACAAGATTACACATTTGAGGAAGTATTGAATGCTAGTTTTTGGCACTTGACAGTTGATCTTGGAGTTCAGCCATCATCTACACTGTATGAGGTTATAGCGGCAGGAGTGATAACGGTTGCTTCTCCAACTTTGTCTCGTACATGTTTTTTTACTCAACTGATCCTGATTCTGCTTAAATGCCCCCCAAGGGCCCCCGGAGTACCCTGAGCCCCACTTTTAAAGGCTGTTGTTTTTTTTCAAAGGGAAGGGTCCTGCCTTGTTGATGCTTTCTTGGTCTCTCTTCCTGTCTCCTGACTGAAGTGTGTGTGTGTATCTTGTGCAACCGTCCACAGTGACCTCCTGTCGTGGTGCGACTCCCCCGGGCATAACCCCAGACATGGACCCCTGACCTCGTTGCCCTGTGGTCCGGGTCAGGGAGAGGTTGATATAGGGGGTGTTTTCCTCGCGGAGACACGTGATGTCTCTGCGCGTTGATCTCTGAAGCTTTGAGTACGCCAGCTGCTAAAGTGGTCATCGTGGCGGCTGGCCGAGGGCCTTCAGACTGAGCCGTCTGTCAGATGACCGGTCTTGTGATGTCTGAGTGGAGGTGGGGTGGTGCTTGTTGGTATGGGGCTGGGGGTGGGGGGTTGTCATCTGACGATGCTGGAAAGAAAAGATCCCGCCATGGTTGTTTAAGCTGGGAATGTCATGCTGTTTGATCTCTGCCTCTCGCCACTCCGTGTCGCTCACACAGCGTGGCTCTGCCTCATTCTCACCTGTTTTCTCATTCAAGAACATTAATTGGGCATCGGCCAATTAAACATTTTAGTGTGTGATTCTCATACATAAAGACTTCATGCTGAGTTTTGCAATGGTTTCATAGCTGCCACGTATCCTGTGCGGGTCAGAAAGGCCTGGGTTTGTGCAGTCACCGAAGCAGAGGAAAAGAGAGGCAGCGATGGAGGGAGGGCAGAGGGAACAGGGTGGGGGTGGATTCTGAATCAGCGTTCTCCTCCTGTCACTCCCTCTGGGGTTCCTCCATCAGGTCACGTCCCAAAAATAGCAACGGGCGCCGTTTCAAGTGTAAAACCGCCGGCTTCGGGGCTGCAGCCAGCCTGCGAGTGAGATTTGTATGGGAATACTTGGCCACATTCCAATGAGTGCTTTTTTCCCTCCACCTCCTCCTCCTCCCATTTTTTCCCTCCTTCCTATGTGACTGGCAGATGAGCGTGCATTTCTGAGCAAGCACATGGGCTCCACGTGACGGCCAGTGTGTAAACATTCACCTTCCCACAAACATAATCATTGCTGCCTTCCTTCCTCCTTTCCTGCCTGCCTGTCTTTGTGTGACAGCCAGCGAGGCTCAATAACAACACCACATGGCACCAGAGCCTGTGCCCAGCACCAATTATTTCAACTGCCTCCCGAGATCACTTGCTTCAAATATTCCTACACACACACACAACACTTTGCAAGCGGAACAAACAGGGTTCTCCTTGCCAGGATGGATCATTATCAGCATTTTAGGAGGGATGTGGAGTATTTTTTTAAACTGTAGAAAAAGAAGTCTTTGTACCCAATGTGTGTTTGCACCATAATAGTGGCTGTCTTGTCTGAGAGAATAACAGACACACCCCGATAAAGGCAAAGAATGTTGTAGTGGCCATTTGGATTTTTTCATCCATTCCACTCACTCCCATTTGACTACACTTGACTTTGACATGGCTCCAAAATAAAATGCTCTCACTGTCCTCATTCAAGTATGTGCAGGAAAGAAGTAACCCTGAATATATTCACATTCCCCCATATGCAGCAGTGTTCTTCTCCGGCGTTAAGAGTCTGAGCCAGACTGGGCTTTATTTACATCTCAGCTTACACACACTGACACACACACCTCTGATATCGTGTATCGGGTTTTCCACATTATTTCCCTCACGCTACGTCATGGTCCCAGCTTCCTCAAAGCCGCAGAGGACTAATTTTGTTTGATTGATAGTTTATGTCTCAGAAATGTTTTATCTTATAAACCAATCCCATCCCATTACAAACGGTTGAAATGGCACATAAAATAATATTCTGTTGATTTGAAGTGAACAAATTGCATGTTGAAGAAACACATAATCCATAGAAAAATGCAAAGCCTTTGGCCTTGTGTTAACCATATTCCATGGCTTTACCTAACAAAAAAGAAACGTACTTCAGGAATTTGTTCTGAATGAACAACAGATTGGACATCAAGTCGGTGTCTGTATTTTTTTTGCAGTTTTATCAGACAAAATTAAATGTATATAGTTGTATAGTTCCACCTATTTAAGTCCATTGATAGAAACCCTGAGCTGTGTTAAAAGATGAGACGGACCCGTGAAAGCCATCATTAACCTATGTTGTTCCTCTTGTCCCAGGATCTGTCGGGCTCCATCGACGACCTGCCCACGGGTACAGAGGGGGCCTTGAGCCCGGGGGTCAGCACCTCAGGGGTATCCAGCAGTCAGGGTGAGCAGAGCAATCCCGCCCAGTCGCCTTTCTCTCCGCACACTTCGCCCCACCTGCCAGGCATACGTGGGCCCTCGCCATCACCCGTGGGCTCCCCTGCCAGCGTCACGCCCTCCCGCACCGGTCCTCTGTCCCCTGCTGCTGTGCCAGGTAAAGCCAGGACACAAAGAACACTTGCTGGTGTTTGAAACATCTACATTTTTAAATGTTTTCTGCTCGTCCTTGGCAAATGTCTTTGTTGCACGTCTTAAAGGATTACAGTGCTGTATCAAAAGTACAAACACGCAAATGCTTTGAAGTGGCATTGAAGTGGTCTTTTGAAATCTCTTTCTGAATGCAATATGGAGGAAGGACACATCCATGATGAACCAAGATGACACACACAAAAATGTGTTCTACTGAAAGATTCAGTGCAATGAGATTACACGACACAAAGAAAGAAATGACCAATAACAGAAAAGGAGATCTGAATGCCTAAGTTAGCACTATTTGGGTTTGCAAATGACTTACACTAGATCTGACAAAGTACACAGATTATTTACATTTATTTACAAGAATGTACCAAAAGTAAGAAACATGCAGTATGAAAAAACTGAATGCAGTTATATTGGTTCACCTGTTAAAGGGCGTTAGATGTAAAAATTGTACCTGCTAATAAATAAATGGATAAAAAAACCCAACCTGGAAAGTTAATTTTGGATGCTTTGTGAAACGTTCAGTAAACGAACAGCAGACAGATTTAGAGTTTTTACTCAACACTTGGTCGCTCACAAATACAGCGGATCACATTTGTAATTCATGAAGTGACTTGCCAGATGGGAACAGTTTCTCCAAACATGACGCTAGTAAACCATCCAGACAGCAGGGGAACAGAAGTTGCGATGCCACCAGCAGCTCATTGTCAAGAGCAATTTAACAGACAGCCAACAGGAAACTGTCATAGTCTTGCTATGTTTTTAGTTTTATTTGATTGGTTTATGGTGCTTTTTGATGGCCAATATGTCTGTCTTTTCTTTTCTTTTTTTAAGTTTAAGGACAAGTAAAGACTGACTAGAAGGTGACGAAGACAATCAGATTTCCAAAGTCCTTTTTTGAGTTGCTGAGCCTTTTTGTTGTTGCTACCCTGCAGGTAATCAGATGCCTCCCCGGCCGCCCAGCGTCCAGTCAGATACCATCCTGCACTCTTCCATGAACCAGTCAGCCATGGGCCAGGACAGGGGTGAGTGGTGAGACAGGGTTCAAAAGATTTTTTAACAAGATGCTTATGAGATGTCTTTAAAAAATAAGATAAAATAAAAGTATCTTACCCCTCCTGCTCAGTGGCCAAAAGTGTAATAAGTGTGTGCCACGTTCTCAGCAGCTTGTAGGTGGGATTGTTTGCATTCTGTCCTCCTGTAAACACTGTCAGGCTGCATCTTTAAACAAGAATGTGCTCGTAGTCTACATGCCAGGTCACATGAGGGTAACAGCAGACACACTGTACCTCTGTGTGTTTGTTAGGAAGTAAAGAGCTAGGTGCTTCACACAGGGACATAATGTGTTGTGGAACCATGTGTTTAAGCATATATGGGGATTTTTATTTAAGTGAGGTGATTTTCCAATAAAGAAATGTGTATCTAAAGATGTTCTCTCTCGATCCTCTCCAGTGTACATGCGTAACCCTCAGATGCCTCCTTACGGGTCCCCTGGACAACCTGGCTCTGCCTTATCTCCACGCCAGTCTTCAGGAGGCCAAATACATGCTGGGATGGGACCATATCCCCAGAATAACTCCATGGGAAACTATGGGCCTCAGGGGGCCCAGTATGGTCCACAAGGTGAGGCCTCAGGGCAGAAGTGTTGGAGGTGTCCTCTTCACTGGTTGACCTAATAGTATAGTAGAGTGGTGCAGCTCGGTCATATCATGCAGTTTTTTTTTTTTTTGTCAAATCTTAAAAATATTATGAATGAGTTTACAGTTATCGTCCTGCAACCATCAAGGTTTTGTAGATAGCCCAGAAAAAAATAGAAGTAAAAGGCTTTGAAGTTTCCTCTCACTTCATATATTTATGAAATTATATCACTTCACTTTGAAGTGTCAGATGGTTTCTGTGGGCTTTGAAGAAGTTCTGCTATGAGTCACAGCAGCGAACAGCGAGGGCCAGATGAAGCCCGCTTCATCAGGCTGCTTGTCAGAACAGGCAGCACAGAGGTGCATTAGGAGCACGACTGGGAGAGATGGATAGAAGTCCTGCCACAGGACTGTTTGAGCATGAAAAGCTAAAATCTGCATCCCTGTCTCTCTGTGACCCTTCCAGGTTACCCCAGGCAACCCGGGTACACGGGGATGCCCAATGCCAACTACCCCACTGGTCCCGGCATGGGCGGCTCCATGAACCCCATGCCCGGGCAGGCTAGTGGGGCTCCGTATGGAAGCATTCCGCCTGGCAGAATAGTCCCGGGGCAAATGGGTGCTCGGCCCTTTGGCCCTGGGATGGCCGCGAACATGGCCGGCATGCCTCCTCAGGTGGCGTCCGGCATGTGCCCCCCTCCAGGCATGAACAGGAAGGATGGTGGGCCCTCCATGCACCATGGACCCACCAACTCCGTACTCAACAGGTGGGTGCTCTGTCTCAGTGAGACCAAAGGAGGCAGTTAAAGGAGAATGTTGGTATTTTTCAACCGGACATTATTTTCCTATGTTTTTGTGTCTAGTTGACTGATGGAAACATCAATTAATCAAAAATTGTTTAATTTTCGGAAAAAGCTACTTTTTCATAGCCTACATTGCTTACAATATTACCTCTCAAAAAAGAAAAATGGGGTTAGTTTGAAAAATAGGGAAATTCCCCTATTAACTATCAAGGGTCAGCACAACACACTGTATTAAGACTATTAGGTTTGTCCTGGCTTGTGTGTCTCTGCTGGTTGTGTGACCATAAAAGATGATTGGTTCTTCCCACATGCAAGCCGGTCTGTTGTGTGTTTTGGTGCCCGAGTGTGCCGCAGAGTAGATGGCAGAGAACCAAACGCTTATCTGTGAGAGAAAAGAAAAGTGGAGGGAGTGAGAAGGCAGGACATGGTCTCTGAGATCAGTGAATCACTTCTTTCCCCAGCAAGGGTGCCAGCTCAGCCTACAGAGACACTCGTGGTTCTTGGCAATTGCTGGAGTCATATGACGTAAATTGACGTTTCTTACAGAATAAGCTAAATTAGATACCGAAAATAGGATGGAGGATAAGAATAAGGATATTATATTTCTAGGGGTTTCTTTGGGTCAGCTAGTGCTCCTTCTAAACAAGCATTCTCTTCTCTAGGCCACCTGGTTACCCTAACATGTCCCAGGGCATGATGGGAACAGGCTCTCCATACGGCCCTGGCATGAACAGCATGCATGGTATGATGAACCAGGGAGGGCCAGGGCCATACCCAATGGGAGCAAATATAGCCAACAACACTCCTGGTGAGTAAAAGCTACACTGAAGCCCTTATCAAGTGCTAGTACTGCTGTGTCCATAAAAGACTAGTATAGACTGCTAATCTTTTGTGTTTTTCACCCTCTTCGTGTTCCCCCGAAACATCCAGGAATGGCGCCCAATTCGGAGTTTGGCATGGAAAAAATAAACCCTACCCAGAAGATAAACAACAAAGCGGAGGGGACGCCCAAGCCTGAATCCAAAAAGGTAGAAATTCTCATTTCATCAGACAATCTTTTTTTTGTTTTTCTTTTTTTCAATCTCACAATTTCCTCCCATCATGTGTCCTGTAGAAGTCGAGCTCATCCACCATCACTAACGAGAAGATCACTCGTCTGTACGAGCTTGGCCCAGAGCCAGAGCGGAAGATGTGGGTGGATCGATTCCTGGCCTTTGCTGAGGAGAAGGCCATGGGCATGAACAACCTTCCCGCAGTGGGACGCAAGCCTCTTGATCTCTTCAGACTCTACGTGTCCGTCAAAGAGATCGGCGGCCTCACCCAGGTATGCCTGCATTCCATCTGACATGGATGTGACAATATAAATATATTTTTTTTATTTTTTTTTATTACAGATTAAAACAGACAGCATTGTTATTCCTATTAGACTGTAGTGTGCAGCTTTCTGAGCCTACTCGTTCCTCTGTCGCCCACCAGGTGAACAAGAACAAGAAGTGGAGGGAGCTGGCCACCAACCTAAACGTGGGCACGTCGAGCAGCGCCGCCAGTTCGCTTAAGAAACAGTACATCCAGTGTTTGTACGCCTTCGAGTGTAAGATCGAGCGCGGCGAGGACCCGCCCCCGGACTTCTTCAACGTGGACACCAAAAAGAACCAGCCGAAGATCCAGCCTCCCAGCCCAGGTGAGCACTGGCCTCCTCCAACACCATCAGAATTTGTTTTTAGGCCAGTTGTGAGTCGATGCAATCCATCACATCTTCCTTGCTCTATTTACCTCACATCGTCTGCCCTATAAACTAGTGTATTTTATTGTATCCTATTAATTGCGGTGTTAAAAGCCGATCTAAGACCGTCGTTTGTCATCTTCTGTACTGGGCTGCCATCCTCCATAAATCACTATTTTGGCCTTTATTGGAGGAGTTGTAAATGATGGCGGTGTAGCTGTAAGTCACAGAAGCGCCTCGCATACGCTGGACAGTTCCACAAACGCATCTCTTGGGGGAATACTCCTTGGCATTTACACAGGACATGACGAAAACCTTGGCCTTTCAGACCCTGCTTGTTTTTTGTGTGAACAGTGATTCCACCAGCATGCCAAATCTTTCAATGAACTCCAAATTTTGGGTAAAAGTCAGTGTGTGAACTGGCAGTCAGTCAGAGGTGGAGGTCACGGGGCGATGTGTCGCCTGGAAGCTGTTTGCTTTGGAGAGACGCCGCTTAACTGCCAGGAGCAACCACACCAGGAAGCGACCACGTGCTGCTTCAGTCTGGCCGAGACCCACGCTGTCAGGCACGGGGCACTGAGTGCCGGCGTGTTGTTACAGGAGACATCAGGATGTTTGTCAGCTGGCATCAGTCCTCTAGTTAGTACCAAGGAAGAGCTGGGCAGGGGGTTGGGGGGTAGCAAGGGGGCAGCGGCAGCGTGGGGCAGGAGGTGATTTGGTGATAACAATGCCCCGTCAGTGGCGTGTCCTCACTGCCTGGTGCCTGGGCCCGGGGCTACTGAGGCAAGGCAACACTCCCTGGAGATTAGTACTGAGCCAGAAATGATGAATGGGGGGAAGAGGGTTGAATGGGTGTGCGTGAAAAGTCATATTCTCTCTCTCTCTCACTCTGACTCTGTTTCTACCATGCTCTTTTTTTCCATCCTGAGGAGATCCTCCCCCTCCCCTTTCCTCCTTCATCTTTAGCAGAGGGAAATCCCTGCCCAGAGGGAGGAGGGGGAGCCAGTTCAATGTGTGTGTATGTGTGAGAGCTAAAGAGGCGTGAGAAAATGTGAATAAATGTGACCTGCCAGTGACGTGCGTGTGCGTGTGTGTGTCCGTTTTAATGAATGGGAACCTGTGAGTCATCAGACTGGTGTGCTAATAGTGAGAAGTCCTGAGCTAAAGTTAAGGATGCGCGCTACTATCTTTTACACATACAGTCACTCACTATCATGCACACATACACAACTTGCTGTTTCCTGTCTCTACAGGTCAGGGTATAATTGTCAGAGTTTAGATCATTGTTTTCTGGTAACTCCAAGAGCCTGCCAGTGGTTGAGGAGGGGGGTGTAAGGGAGAGAATTGGCATACTGTGATGAACTAGAAGAACATTTTCGCTGGCTGTCAAAAGCCAGTCAGCTTGACACAGACTGTGTTCCTCTGTTCAGTGCTCGGGAATTTCTTAATGGGATTTAGGATTGCCAAAAGCGGCATGTGTTCCTGAAAGCCCCCAGCAGTGCTCAACATATCCACAAGACTATCCCTTCTCACTATCAACCATCAGCTCTTGCATTTATTCCTGGAGTGAAGGGAGGAGGAGGAGAGATTGTTCCTTGACTTCACTGGAATATTTGATCTTTTTGTCATTTACAGTTTGTGTATCCTTGTTTTGCAGCTGGTTCTGGATCCCTGCAAGGACCCCAAACTCCTCAATCCACCAGTAGTTCAATGGCAGAGGGGGGAGACCTGAAGCCCCCCACCCCAGCCTCCACCCCGCACACGCAAATGCCTCCAATGCCTGGCGTCAGGTACGAGTTAGAAGCGACAATATCATGTTTCTATGATGTTAGCAATATCAAGAGGCATCACAATAAAATGAAAGTGATCCCTGTGGCGGAATTGGATCATTGCAGCAGGAAATAGAATACAACAAACAGGAAAGAAAAGTTATGTAATGGTAGGTCATGTCAAGATATACACACAACCAACCAGCTTGTTTTTAAAGTGTTAAGGAGGAGTGTAATAATGAGGAAAGTATATTATATTTATGTCTAAAACCCCTGTATAGTAAATTCATACAGGGGTTTGGTAATACAGGTAAATACTGTCATGTCTGATATAAATACTGCAACACAGTTTCTATGGGTTTAGACTCTTGTTATTTCTCATTTCGTAAATTTGTAATACTTCAAAACAAGAAATTAACAAGAATTTTGAATAATATATGTACATGAAGTAAAACATTCTTTATTTCACTAACAAGCCTCATGCCCTCCTATAGGAGTAACGTTAATGTGCAGGACCCTTTTGCTGATGGCGGAGACCCAGCGTTTTCCAGAAGGAATGCCATGACTCCCAACTCACAGGGCTACCAGCCTGGAATGGGTGGCCCCGAGATGATTGCTCGAATGGGTCCCTACGAGTCCAACAAGGACCCCTTCGGTGGCATGAGGAAAGGTGAGCGACAGCCAAACCAGCAAATCAGATGCTGCAGGAGTTCTGTTTGACCTAAACCTAACGCCAATCTGTGTTTTTCTTTTTGAAGCTGGAGAGCAGTTTATGCAACCTGGCCCCAACAGTGGGATGGGAGAACAGTATAACCGAGGCCCACCAGGCCCTATGGGCAACATGCAGATGGGCCAGAGGCAACAGTACCCTTATGGTTACGACAGAAGGTAAACATACTGGATTATTCTCCTTGTGGTCGGCATGAATTTATTCTTGATATACATATGTAAAACGTACAAGAGCAAAGAGCTTGACAAGATTGGGATCAGGCCTGTGCTTATCCAATGTCCAACGTCAAATCAACTGATATTGTTTGTTGGATTTACAGACAGGAGCCAGGCATGGGCCCCGACGGCAGTATGGGACCTGGAGCGCCTCAGCCCAACATGATGCCTTCTGGAGCCGACACAGGGATGTACTCGCCCAGCCGCCCTCCACCACAGCAACGGTCAGTACGATTCAGTGCCAAGATTGGTCTGTATTTAAGGAGAAATATGGTTGTTTTGAGGCATTTTGCCAGTGAGATTATTTTCAAAGACTGGGAGGATTATTAGTGTTGGAGTTTCATACTGGAACTGTGTGCCTTTACTATTAGGAAGAAACAAACATAAAATGTAATGGTGGGAACTTTTGTTATGGTTTTCAGGCATGAATCCTACACCAATCAGTACCCTGGCCAAGGAGCTCCCCCTGGTGGCCCGTACCCAAATCAACAGTCAGGAATGTATCCACAGCAGCAACCGGTGAGAACATTTTGTTTGGTATTTACAGTGCTCTTATTGCAACTTTGTTCCTCCTTTTATTTATTTATTTATTTATTTTTACTATATGTTTACCTGTCTGTGCTGACATTCCAATTGAACAAATTCAAGCCAGAATTCTACTATTATTGTCTAAGGATACTCAATTGCTAAGTATAATGCTGAATGTTGTCTTCTGACAGAACTACAAGCGTCCTGTAGATGGAGGGTATGGCCCCCCGGCCAAGCGCCATGAAGGAGAAATGTACAACGTCCCCTACAGTGGTCAGCAGCAGCCAGGACCCCAGCCCTCAGGGCCCCAGGGCCAACAGGACATGTATAACCAGTATAACGCATACCCTGGAGGGGACCGCAGACCACCAGGCCCACAGAACCAGTTCCCCTTCCCCTTCGGCCGGGACCGAGGGCCATCATCTGCAGGCCCCAACTCCCAGTCTCCAATGCCTCCCCAGATGATGGCAAGCACGATGCCTTCGGGTCCTGATGGCCCCCAGGGCCCAATGTGGCAGGGCCGCAATGAGATGGGCTACCCAAACTATCCCAACCGACAGGGACCTCCTGTCCCAGGCCAGGGCCCCGGCTACCATAGCATGAACCGCTCCGAGGAGATGATGCCAGCAGACCAACGCATGAACCATGAAGGTCAGTGGCCCGGCCACGTCAACCAGCGGCAGCCACCGTTTGGCCCTGGTGGTTCTGGGCCTCCCATGACCAGACCCTTGCCATCCACCTACCAGACTTCCCAGAACCACATTCCTCAGGTGTCGAGCCCAACGCCAATTCCCCGGCCCATGGAAAGCAGGACATCGCCCAGCAAGTCCCACTACATGCATCCGGGCATCAAGGTGCAGAAAGCTGGACCCCCAGTCCCCGCCTCCCATATCGGCCAGGCCCCTGTGCAGCAACCCATGATCAGGCGAGATGTAGCCTTCCCTCCTGGCTCTGTAGAGGCCTCCCAACCCCACCTTAAGCCCCGCAGACGGCTCACCATGAAAGACATTGGTACAGAACCTTTTATTTCATGCCTCACACACACATTTTCAATAGACATGCATATGTACTGGACAAAGTACAATTAGTGGATGCAGTGCAATGTTATGTTAGCAGTATAACATGGACTAGAAGACTAGAAGTGTGTTCCGTTTGTATTCGGACTTTCTGAGGTAAAGGTCAGAAACCAGGCCCCTATCCTTGGATTTCTGAGCTTGGAAATCGGGCAACCACCGCATACCCGAGCTAAAAATCCAACCTAACCTGGCTAGAGCTAACGAAAACAAGGAAAATCCAACATGTGTGTGACGTCTTTCCCATGGAGCGCGCTAATAGTTTTACAGAGGTTGTAGAATGTTACAGACTCAAAAACAGCTTATTGACAGTGTGAGGAATAAATCAATCTGTTTGACCGTTGCTTTAAATAAATGGCCTCAGCACTAATCACCACCAAATATGTGATGCATGACCACCTGCCTGCCTCACCTGATTTGCCATGTGATACCCGTGGCTGTGCTGTGGGAAAGTTTATTTTAAATCATTGAACAGATAAAAGCTTATTTGGAATTGGTGGCATAAGTAAGTAATGCCATTCCTGATGGTATAGATCCGTGAACCGCTTCCTCTCGTTCACACTGATCATGATCACGGTGGCTTATGTTTATTCCGTGTTTGTCTTTTTACAGGCACTCCTGAAGCTTGGAGAGTGATGATGTCGCTAAAGTCAGGCTTACTAGCTGAAAGCACCTGGGCCTTGGACACCATTAACATTTTACTGTATGATGACAACAGCATTTCTACTTTTAACTTATGCCAGGTAAGTTTCACACACTCACTGTTAAATTTGCATTAACAGCAATGCGCGACTAGGGGTTTACAGGGTGGTTTTGGTGACTTTCCTCTTTGGTTTCTCAGCTGCCTGGATTCCTGGAGCTGGTGGTGGAGTACTTCAGACGCTGCCTCATCGAGATCTTCGGCATCTTAAAGGAGTACGAAGTAGGAGACCCTGGCCAGCGCACCCTCATAGACCCCAACGCTGCCGAGGATCCCGTGGATGAAATCCCCATGCCTGAGGGCGAGGACATGGACGTGGATGAAGAAGACGAAGAGGACGAGGAGGTAGAGGAAACGAAGGCCAATCCAGACACACTCTCACTGGTCAAGGTGAAACAGGAGGAGGAGAGCTCGCACAAACACACATCTTCACTGGACGAGGAAGAGGAGAAGGAACGGGAGTCTTCTGTCAAGGAACCCAGTAATACTTCTCCCTCAGCATTCTCCCAGGACCTCAACCTCCACTCAGAAAAGCCCAAGCAGGCCAGCAAGTTCGATAAACTCCCCATCAAGGTGGTGCGGAAGAAGAATCCCTTCTTGGTGAACCACTCGTCCACGCTTGGGCAGCGGCAGAGCTTTGATAGCGGCCTGACACACTGGAGCATTGGCGGCGGCGACACTACCGAACACATCCAGACCCACTTTGAGAGCCGGATGGACCTGCTCAAGCAGCGGAAACGCAAGCCATCAGCCACTGAGAGCCGCAAGAAGGTCCAGGCGACGGAGATCGTGACAGAAACCCCTGACAAATCCAAGTCCAACGGGGAAGACAAGCCTCGGCAGCAGCAACAGCAGCCCCAGTCCTCTGAACCTCGGAAGTCTCCAGCAGGGAAGATGACGCCGCCGCCGCCTCCTCTTCCCATCGGTGCGCCCGTCACCGCCACCATTGACGACGTGCTATCTGCCCGCCCAGGGTCGGTCACAGAGGAAGTGGTGCGCGGAGGTGCAGAAGAGCAGAAAGAGAACGGAAAGTACCTGTTCAGCATCAACCCTGACCTCCAGAGCCGACGCAACATCAAGATCCTGGAGGACGAGCCTCACAGCAAGGACGAGACGCCGCTCAGCACTCTGTCGGACTGGCAGGACTCGCTAGCTCGCCGCTGCATCTGCGTTTCCAACATCGTGCGCAGCCTTTCCTTCGTTCCTGGGAACGACCTGGAGTTGTCAAAACACCCAGGCCTGCTACTACTGTTGGGCCGCCTGGTGCTGCTCCAACACAGGCACCCCGAACGCAAACAGGCCCCGGTCACCTACGAGAAGGAGGAAGAGGAAGACGAAGGTGTGAGCTGCGAGAGAGACGAGTGGTGGTGGGACTGCCTTGAGGTGTTGCGGGAGAACTGCCTGGTCACCCTGGCAAACATCTCGGGCCAGCTGGACCTTTCTATCTATCCAGAGAGCATATGTCTGCCACTGCTGGATGGCCTGCTCCACTGGGCTGTCTGCCCGTCAGCAGAGGCCCTGGACCCCTTCCCTACGCTGGGGCACCACAGTTCACTTTCCCCCCAGAGACTGGTCCTCGAGACCCTCAGCAAGCTCAGCATACAGGACAACAACGTCGACCTCATTCTGGCAACGCCACCGTTCAGCCGCTTGGAGAAGCTGTACGGCACGCTGGTGCGCTTGGTCGGTGAACGCAAGGTGGCCGTTTGCCGAGAAATGGCGGTCGTCCTGTTGGCCAACTTGGCACAGGGCGACAGCCTAGCGGCGCGGGCCATTGCTGTGCAGAAGGCCAGCGTGGGTAACTTGCTGGGCTTCCTGGAGGACAGTCTAGCTGCCACACAGTACCAGCAGAGCCAGAGCTCCCTGCTCCAGATGCAGGGAGGACCTCAGTTTGAGCCCACCAGCGTGGACATGATGCGGCGGGCAGCCCGGGCCCTGCACGCCCTTGCTAAGGTGGAGGAAAACCACTCTGAGTTCACTTTGTACGAGTCGCGGCTACTGGACATCTCAGTGTCCCCACTTATGAACTCTCTGGTGTCCCAGGTGATCTGTGACGTACTGTTTCTGATTGGCCAGTCATGACAGCCGTGGGGAGGTTTCAGCTCTGCCTCTTTCCGTTCCCCCTCCCCCTCTCCTTTTTTGTGTGTGCGTGTGTCTGTTGCGTGCGTGTGAAAAGAGCAAAACTGACTTGTCCTTTTTTCTTTATTTTTATTTTTTTTATTTATGCAAAATCACCTCGGATTCCACTGTCTTTCTACCCCTGCTTCTCACTAAAGGAAGGAATATCATGAAGTAGCTGTGGATTTTAAAACGTCTGAATTGGAAAGATACTGGCCAACAAGAGCAGATTGGGACCCAGGCATAGGACAGAGTGCGCTGCCCTGCGAAAGGACTTGTTTTTTAATGAAAAGAAAAATCTCAAGAAAAAAAAAAAAGAAACTGTAACCAAAGTTGCTGTCTCGTTTACAGTGAGTTTGGGGGATACATGTGCTCGCTTTCTGCTCTGGGGGGTCAGCAGGGGGAAGAGGGCACGGACTAAACAATATTATGGTTCATGTTTGAAGGCTACATAGACTCACGGACTGTGGTGTGGTATAATTGCTGTAACTTTGGATGCTATATACTCCCCACAGGAACCACATTATTGGCTGTGAACAGACATCTGTCATGGGAGGCCTGTGCAGTAGATTGTAGGACTTTTTTCTGTACTGTACACCTTAAAAACTGTAAACATACTGTAATAATACTGTTTCACACTGAGATACGCTGGCTTGGCAGCAAACTGTAGTTTTTAAAAACAGTTTTAGTTAATGTCGAGAGAGAAAACGGCTTTCCCCCCCAAAGTATGGTGAACCTACAACACCCCGACCTCTTCTCTTTGTCCCTTGATTGTATGACTTGACCCTTATATTAAAAAGTCACCTCTTTAGGACTGGTCCTCAACTCTAGATGCAGTCCAAGCTGCAGTGTATATATGATGTTGTACATTACACTTCTCTCTCTTTCTCAAACTTCTGTTGCTCTTCACCGTTTTTAATCTTTGACGATTAAATTAAGTTCCCCCGCATCAAGTACGCCATGTGATTACTTGATGCCTACCCTCTCCGTTACTTAGGCGCCTCACCCTACTCGTATTGCGCTCCGGGGGTGTTTAGCTGCTGTCCAACGCCAAGCACCCCCCCACCCCCCAAACATACTTCAAGTTTCAGTTTGTCTCTGGTCCGGGTGTAGAGAATATAACAAAAATCATGTCTGCGGTTCGACTTGAGCTCCTTCATAAAAGACAAACTAGACCTTGATGAAGAAACAATTTTAGTTTTGTTTATTTTGTTTATTTTTTTTTCCAGTGATGCGGATTCTGCATATTTGTATTTCAGATGATGTAGCTAAAAACTTGATGTAAATTCCTTCTTTTCCCTTTTTTGGCTTAATGAATATCATTTATTCAGTATGAAATCTTTATACTATATGTTCCACGTGATAAGAATAAATGTACATTAAATCTTCGTAAGACGTTTGCTGTGGATTTCTTCATTATTCCCCTCATACGTGGTCAAGGCAGCAGTAAATAAAGTCCGGAATATTTCACTTGGCTCGCACTTCATCTGCACAGAGACAATTGGAGACGTCTAAAGCGACATACCGTGTGTTCTGCTGATGGTTTGGATATTTACACTTGGATGCCGAGACACAACACACACCCAGCTCTGCTTATCAAATGCACAGCCATGTTTTCTATCCGTGCAATGAATGACATCTCAGACCGATCTGGTATGGTTGTCTTTGTCCCTGGATCCCAAATGACATAAATATACATTTACAGTAAAGGGGGATGTGAGCATGTGGAGTCTGCTTGATGCATACAGATAACCTAGAGAGTTTTCTTTTAGCTCAGGGTGAATATTGTCGCTGAATTTCATTTGTGTTGTGAAAGAAGCTGAAGTCCCTTTTAGGAGTAAATCAGTGTATCGGGGGAAGAAACGGTGTAATAAAGTGTTTTGAATATTTATTTCTATTGTAGTCCTAAATGGCAAGACAAAATAGCATCTATATAAACCAGTCAGCAAGAGCTTAATGTGGCACCAACTCAATTTTCAAAGACTGCTGCCAGCTCTTGCTGTGGTTTCACTTAGGTAAGCTTTATTTATTCAGGAAGTCTTACTGAGATCAGATCTCTTTTGCAAAAGAGACATAACAAAGTGATCTAAAGTAAAAGTCCTCACTACATCTTCACAACCCTGCATTAGACTTGGTTAAATGCATTAAGGCACATGGATCTCGTAAAAAGAAACCTGGAGCACTGATAAAAGGTATCCTAACCTATTCTCGTACATTTGTAATTGTTTTGGCCTTTATTAGGTAATAGTACAGAGAAGCCAGGACAGGCGGGGGACGATATGTAGCGAAGGGGCCGCGGGTCGAACTCGGACCCGGGCCACTGCGGTAAGGACTGAGATTTAGTACATGGGGCGGACGCTCAACCAGGTAAGCCACCAGGGCGGCCCGAACATTTATGTTTTTTTAAAGTACATTCACATATCCAGTACAATAAAGTCGACACTACAGCCATGCTAGCAGCTCTGTGCGGCTGCACTTAGCCACAGCAGTGCTTTGAGCTAAATGCTAATGCTGTTCACGCATGCTAACATGCTGTTGTTTAGCAGGTATAATTGTTTCCCATCTGAGCTCAGCTTGTTAGCATACTAAAATGTTGACCGCCATCATTTTTATTGGTCAAATTAAAATATTGACCTTAATTTAGAAGTCAGTTTTTTTTATTTTATTTTTATATTTTAGAATTCATTCTTAAAGAAAATATAATGTGCAAAATGCCATGACAATCCATCCAGTAGCCTAGTCGTTAAGACATTTCAGTATAGACCAAAGTGGAGGACAAACCGAATGACACTGCCGTCACTACAGCCATGCTGCTAGTGGGGTTAAAAAGAGGGAAGGAAATATTTACTGTACACAATAGAACTGTAGTGGAGTGTAAAAGCAAAGCCCAACAAGTAAAGACTTTCAGCGGGAGCTCTCTGAGGCTTTTTACAGAGGGACACAGTTTGGAATTTTGCTCCAAAGTTGAGACCGAAGCAGCTTTGTCTCTGCGAGTCACAACATGTGGGACAGGAGGCTTTGTGTCATGTCATTACATTATTGTAACACTGGCTAGAAGTTAACTTGTGATGCCTCTCCATTGTGGTGTTTTCATTGTCTGTCCTATTGCGACCCCTAAAGGACATTTGGTGGCAACAATACAGTGGCCACCAAATGTCCATTGTGGAAGCACCATGATACTGTATTTGAAAATTTAACATGGGGAAAATTCGGAGTTATTTATTGATGTAAGTAGGTACACGCTATGGATATCAAGGTAAATGGATGCTTATTTGAAGAATAAATCTCACTACAGGCAGTCAAACAACATAGTGATTATTATTGAATGGGACTTTTAGCTGGATTGTTTGTTCCACAGGGAACATCTGCAGGAGAGTCTAACTAATTGTAGAAGACTGCATATCTATGCAACTAAGTGCTAACGTGATTGTTCTACAGGTTTAGCTGTAAGCTGCTTAGTGTTCAAGGGCGAGAAAGACACATCTGTGGACATGGTTATTATGAATGTTCTTCATCTAGTGTCAGCTGCCCCCGAAATGATGAGTGGAATTGATCTGCCCCATCTGTCCAGTACTCCATACGAAGTGGAGAGTGGAAGCTACAGGTGCCATTAATACAACCTCAGTTCCACTTTCATTGACAGATTCTAGGGATATAATTCCATTCATACCTGAAGCTCGCTGAGGCCTGAAGACATCTGTCTCAGGTATTTTCAAAGAGCCATGACAAGCAATCATGGCAGCCAGGAGTAAACACACACACTGCCAAAGATTTGCCACATCTCTAAAGAGACACTTGAACTGTTCTAATTGCATCAACAAAGCACCTAACAAATCCCCCCCCCCCCCCCTCCAACTCTCACAATTTGCTTCCAACATACTGCAGTACTTTGAGATGTGTCAATATCCATATGGTCAAATATTGATTTGAGCACGGTCAGTGATCGTGTTAGAGATTTGCTTTAATAAGCTGTAAAAAGAGTCTTGGATCACAGCACATTGTACTTCTAGCAGTAAAGGTCCATATGCAGCATATATAATATGCTATTATTTTGAAGTTATGGGGATTTTTTTGTGTATCAACTGAACATATGAGCCTAGTTCATGTATTGCACTGTTTCTGAATTCAGTTTTTTAATAACATTTTTTATTAACAAAATTAAGTCCTTAATTTGTAGCCAGTATGTGTTTCATCTTGTACTTTAGCAGGCTCCTCTTTCTATGCATGAGGCATGCCGCCCTCATGTGGCCACAGGAGCACAGTACAGCAGGCTGTACTACAGTGTGTCCCTGCATCACAATGTTCCACTTCAGTTAGGTAGGATTAGGGCTGTCTATATCCACGACGTTCCACTTCCAGGATTGCTCTGGTGCTGCAGGAAATTCCACCAGATGCATGTCTTTTTTGCCGATGTCCGTTACGTTCCTCTGTCTCTCTGTTGGCGTTCTAACCTCCGGTGGATTTCTGAGGACTAGGGTTAACTGCTCCTCAGATCTCTGCAGGGTAAATCCTGACAGCTAGCTAGACTGAGTTTTCTCTTGCACGACAAACAACTTTTGAATGTACAAGTTCCACCAAAACCAGTTCCTTTCCCGAGACTATTTTGCAGCGGCTCCGTGCCACCCATGACAATTGTGATTGGTTTAAAGAGATGCCAATAAACCAGAGCACGTTTTCTCCCATCCCAGGATGCTACGTGGACCAGCCAGATCCTCCTTGGCAGCACTGTGGAGGAGCGAGACTAGGATTAGGGCCACATGTGATAAATGTATTTGAGTTCTGAGTTTAAAGTCATAATTCTGACTTTAAACTTAGAACTGGAATACATTTTTTCAAGTGGCCCTAATTCTTTTCCATAGTAAATACACTTACTGTGAGCTACAAGTAGAAGATAAGACAACATAGTTGAACCAAACAGCCACCATATTATAAGGACTCTACTTCATTTTAAAAAAGGAGCTTCAATGATTATTATTGCAAAGCCAAAAAATTTAGCTTAGGACAGCTTCTTTTAAAAAATAAATTAAAAAATAAGCATATATGTATAATCAGCAAGTTGCAATATCCCCCTGGTTTTTAGTCCCTGTTCTGTGTATCAACTGAGCATATGAGCCTAGTTCATGTATTGCACTGTTTTTGAAGCTTCAAAACAGTGGGTCCTACATTTCCCATGATGCAACTTGATAGCATATTTTGTTAGAACCTTGCTAGCTGGTAAATCTCCACATCTTTAGTCTCCATGACTATCATTAAGGGTTCTTTTTAGGCTCATTTCTTTTTTCCCCAGACACCAATATTGTTTATATGGGCCCAATAACATTGACAAAGTGCAGTAAAATACTTTCAGTTAAGTCAAAAATATAAAAAATCTCTTAATTTAACCCCCAATTTGTTTAAAAAAAAAAGTCTTCATTGTTAAATGCACATCTTTAATTGTAATATTTTATGCAGCAGACTTGCCACTGGTTAATTTGGATTCACTTCATTGTGAGCTCACTAAAAAAAAAAAAAAATTGTTATAAACATCCATCCATCTTCATCCGCTTATCCGGTTTCGGGTCGCGGGGGCAGCAGCTCCAGTAGGGGACCCCAAACTTCCCTTTCCCGAGCCACATCAACCAGCTCCAACTGGGGGATCCTGAGGCGTTCCCAGGCCAGGTTGGAGATATAATCTCTCCACCTAGTCCTGGGTCTTCCCCGAGGCCTCCTCCCAGCTGGACGTGCCTGGAACACCTCCCTAGGGAGGCGCCCAGGAGGCATCCTTACCAGATGCCCGAACCACCTCAACTGGCTCCTTTCGACGCCAAGGAGCAGCGGCTCTACTCCGAGCTCCTCACCCTATCTCTAAGGGAGACGCCAGCCCCCCTCCTGAGGAAACCCATTTTGGCCACTTGTACCCTGGATCTCGTTCTTTCGGTCATGACCCAGCCTTCATGACCATAGGTGAGGGTAGGAACGAAAATTGCCCGGTAGATCGAGAGCTTTGCCTTCTGGCTCAGCTCTCATTCGTCACAACGGTGCGATAAACGGAATGTAGTAACAATTTACATTATATAGGTCTGCATAACACTCCAACACCCTAAGAGTTATACCTATTTGATTCATGTATTACCAATGGTAAAATATAGTCGCATTTGTATGTTAAAAAAGCTTCCTTTGTTAAGTATTCTTGGAGAAGTGGAACATTTGAGCATATGCCATATGTACGAGTTAACAATGGCACACTGTGCACATGTGAAAACATTTTGATGCACTGTTAACACAAAACTGTTCTTGGTTGGCTTGGCCCATTGAAGAGTCGGACATTTTTGGGTTAAGAAAGAACTTTTACATAGAAGTGTAATCCCATCTTGGCACATGAACCCATTACTTTACCTCACTTCTGCAAATAATTGTGACATCATGTGTGATGCCATCTTGTTATCCTTTTACAAAAACACTGGTTTCATAAAAGCACTAAACCGGTTGCAGGTTCTTAAATCTTGCCATATATATGGACAGAAGACTGAAGATAAGTGAAACTCATCTCCAAGTTTTCAGTTACTCCCCCCCCAGCAAGAGTCAAAAACTATGTGTCCATGAATGTACTGTAGCCTCAATTACATTGTTACTGGTCCAGTGAACTCTAAGACTATACAGTCAAGATTTATTATACAAGCCTCCCAAGTTGCTGGAGAGAACACTGCTAGGCAGATAAAATGCACAAGCCATTGTAGAAACCGGTTTTCCATCGTTAGTACCACTAACATGGACAGCACTTTATCCTTACATCACAGACCTTATGTAAAACTAAGCCTTTTCTAAGTCATCAATTGCAGTGATATTAATCTTTTAATAGCAGTCTTCATACATTAAAATTATTTTCAGTTAAACAGCATTATGTACCCTTTATATTTTAGTGCAGGCTAATAGGTTAAAGTACTGCTGAGTGAACAGAAGGCTCCAGGATGAAGCTAGCTGTGTCTATAGCAGGTTAGCAGTACAGAATAAATGTCATGGTAATTTAGAAGTATCTGCTTTTGGGGGAACTAAAGCAAGGCCTTATTTGCAGGAAAACTGAAATAACCCAGCTTAATCCCTTATCCCAGTTTTGTGCATTAGTCCCAAAATTCTGTTCAAAGCAAGTTTGCTACAGTTTACACACTAGATGGCACCAAGCCATCAATATGTAGACTTGCTGTGGCATTTACCAGTACCACAGCTAGTGGCAAGTGTAGAAGTAAAGACAAAACCATGTTATAATTGACATTTTTAATTAAAAAGAAAAATTCCAAGGACACCTGCTGCACCTATAAAGAAAAATGCATTAGATACCTGGTTTAAGAATTAACAATCACCAATCAAGTTGGCTACTCACCTGCTGCTAAGGCACATGCTTATCCAATTGAGACTTGACCCTGAGCCATTTCACCTGATCAACACCAGGGATCCAGGGTGTGTAAAATACAGACTGTTTGGGAGCCACATAGCTTGGAGGGGCCGCCGGACGGTGGGGAGCCACATAGCTTGGAGGGGCCGCCGGACGGTGGGGAGCCACATAGCTTGGAGGGGCCGCCGGACGGTGGGGAGCCACATAGCTTGCGTAGCTCTGGACCTGGGGGATAACCTGGCGCTGGGGAGGCTCGTAGCTCTGGACCTGGGGGATAACCTGGCGCTGGGGAGGCTCGTAGCTCTGGACCTGGGGGATAACCTGGCGCTGGGGAGGCTCGTAGCTCTGGACCTGGGGGATAACCTGGCGCTGGGGAGGCTCGTAGCTCTGTGGGGCCAAGTCAAGGTTTTTCAGCCGTTTAATAGAAAAGCCACCAAACTGATCAGGGATGGTGTAGGTTTTGGTTGGGGCATAGGGCTGACTTTCAGGTGTCTCCATACTGTGTAGCAGGAAGGCAGCTGGGGCACTGTGTTTAGACATTTCACCGTCGTCTTTGCGAGTTGAGAAACGTTTCAAGGTTTTAGACCCATGACGTTGAGACACTCTTTTTGCTACGACACTGGCTGAGGTTTTTGTCCTGATAGGACTTCTGTGTGGTGTGAGATCGGTGCCAAACAGACTGGAAGACCTTTCAGCAAATGGAGCCGCCTGTGCTTTTGAATGCTGGGACACCAATTTGGCTTTGCCTTCCCTAGAAGGATTCTGAAGAGAGGAATCACTACTGGACAGTGATGTGATGGCAGCATTGCCACTTCTAGGCTGTATGTAGCTACTTCCAGAAAATCCCTGTCTAGAATCACTGTTAACTACATGCCCTGCATTATAGCTACTGCTCTGGGCTGAGCGTAGAAAAGCCTGTCGGAGTTGATTCTGGGGATAGCTGCTAATAACTCCTCTATCCTGTTGCAACAAGCCAACATTGCTGTGTTCTTGGTGATCTACCAAAAAAAAAAAAAAAAAAAAAAAAAACCATTATATATATATATATATATATAAAAAAAAAAGTACAAACCCACTACTAGTAAACAAGAGCACTAAACAGATTGACACATTAGTTTCCTACTCACCTTGTGTAGCCCACAAACACAGTACATGCTTTGCTTGAACTAAGCAAATCAGCAACAACCTGCCAAAAACACATCAATGTCAGAAGAAATGGGACAGCTAACAGCAAGTCTACATGCACCAAGAAGAGATGCAACCACTTACCCCAAATGAACTCCACAAGCCATTTCTGTGTGCTACAGCAACAGTTGCCAAACTGTCCTAAAGCAACTTGCTCTGCAGGTAACTACAGCACACAGGTAGCATTTATTGCAGCCTGCATCCAATCACTGCCTAACGAGCTGATTGTCTACAGGTGCGTGCTGCTGCTGTGCTTTCAGGCGGACTAAAAAAAGAGTGCTGTTGATTTTTCTTAATTCATGCCACCTTTGTGTTCGCAAATCCTGTGTTTCTATGCTAAGAACCAGTGGCGGAATGTACTTAAGTACATTTACTCCAGTAATGTACAACATGTGCAACTTTGAGGTACTTGTACTTTACTTGAGTTTTTTCTTTTCATGCTACTTTCTACTTCCACTCCACTCCATTTCAGAAGGGAAGTTTTGTACTTTTTACCCCAAGTCCCCTTACGATACACGATTATGATGTTTGCATACAAAACACATGTAGCTTGTAATTATTTGGGTAGTTTAACCCTCATGTTGTCCTCGAGTCAAATTGAACCGTTTTCCTATATCAATGTTCATTTTAATTACCCAATTGTAATTACCCCAAATAACACAATTTATTCCACACAATAAAATGGGGTGATTTTGATGGGTAATTTTGGGGCGTTTTATTCAATTTTATAGCATTTGAAAAAGAAAATTGAAGTGGTTTTGAAATAGTATTGAGTAAGATTTGACATATATATATCTGTGATTATCCATCAACATACGTTCCTTTAATTTTAGTCAAATAATTCCTAATTTCTGCTTTTCTAACTCAAACATTAGGTATAATTTCCTATAGATGAGGTTTATTGAACATAAATTCCAAAAATAATTGTAAAACTAAAGGTAATAAGTAAGTGTTACGTAGTGTTAAATGTCAAAAAAGCAAACATTGAATGAAAGGGAGTGGGTGTTGAAAAAATGGTCAAAAAACATAAAAAAAAAGTTTTGAAAAAATTGTTAAAAAGCATCAAACTGCAAAATTGTCGATTTTCAATTTTAACGGGACGACAACACAAGGGTTAATTAACAATATAATGGCCTACAAGTCCACGTGAAATAATTTGGTTTTTAAAATGTGAGGATTTTTCTGCATTGAGTGCTTATATATGCTTTTAAATAATTTACATTTTCCTGATGATACTTACATAATTTTACTTAAGTAACATTTTAAATACAGGATTTTTATTTGTAACAGAGTATTTTTACAGAGTGGTATTACTACTTTTAGTTAAGTAAAGGATCTGAATACTTCTTCTACCACTGCAAGGAACTGTAGGCTGATCTTTATTTTGCTAGAACGAGCTTTTCTCCCACACATATAGTAACAGTTAACAGCTTCTGCCTGCTTTGTTACACTGAGATTTCTCCTCGCTGCATCAGGCCTAACCTTGAGAAAGATCATGTCGGCCATGATGGCCTTGTTAACATTATTAATGATGGCTCCTGCACCCCCTTGACGCTGAATAGACCCAGGCGGCACACTGCAGTAATGATGCGCTCGACCCTAACTGTGACAAACAATGCAACAAGATCAGCATGCTTCCACCTTCTGTTTGCAGAATATAAATCACATGCCAACACCACAATCTCCACATCAATGGTGGAATGTAACTATGTACATTTACTCCAGGACTGCACTTAAATACCCATTTGAGGTACTTGTACCTCAAATTTAACTTCTAATCCTGATGATACTTTTACTTAAGTAATAATTTCAATGCATGACTTGTACTTGTAACAGAGTATTTTTACAGTGTGGAATTAGTATGTTTAGTGAAGTATCTAAATACTTTGGCCACCACTGCTCCACTTCATGCATTCCAATTGCATTTGAATTCTCTTTCTCAAATGTAACTGGGAAGAAATGATAAGCAAAATGCCTGACTTCCTACTCGAGTGTGATATAATCAGCTCCCTGTGTCTGTTTGATTGATCTGTGACCATGTGGGACGCTCCACATGAAAATGACCCCTTGCACTGTCAGTGTAAGTGACACACACACTGAGGACACACTCCATGGTAGTCTGGCAGGTGTGAATCTTCATCCCAGACTGTGCTTGGTCAATAGTGTTCATTAGTGACACTCCCTTGCAACTAAAGGAAGCATGATGCAAGCGCCCGACAAGTGAATCCGTCACTCTGTCCTACTTTCCCCAAGTACTCTATATTCTTTCATGGGGTGCACTTTTTAAAGCCAGATTTATTGAAAATGCACAATCTTATTTTTGTGTCTTTTAGGCGCTTGAGTATTCGATATTCACACGGGCATTATGCATGTGCCACAGCGGCGATAGCATATTTCCTCCTCTTGGCCGTTGGAAGGAGTGACACCTTGCATGCGATGACCAGATGAGTGTGGTGGCTTAGATCAAAAGACACAATTTCCTGTCAGAGGAAATAGCACAGAGGATTTTTCTTTCAAGAACAGTTTCCTCCTTTCTGAATTCTTTCCATTATGCTTATCAACATGCATATGAGCAAGAAGTCAAATCAAGTGAAAGTCTTCCATTGGAATCAGCAAAAAGATTCCTGATAGATAGATAGAGATAGAGAGACTTCATTTATCCCGAAGGAAATTAAGGTGTACAATAGTTTATACACAACATACATACACAGGCACACAGAGATATGACATAGGGGAGCGCGGGGCACAAAGTAATTCTTTTTGGTTTTAGCTAAATATTTCAAACATTCACGTTTTACTGCTTATATTTTTATACGGGCAACACAAATGTGCACCGGAAGTTTGTTTGTAGGACCTACCGTTGTTGAACAATTCCATAAGAGAGGCAATAGGTGAAATGTTACAACGTGCCCCATAAGCGGGGTTAGTTGTAACAGATAAAGTTGTAACACTTGTTAAAACGTTATATTTAACACAATTAATTCAATAGCAGGGTGCTATTCACCTAATACAACTCTATAAAACACTTTATTACTAAACTCTCCATATTATAATTACATTTTTGATCTATTAAAACACATGACCCTTGTGTGTGAATATATTTGTTAATTTGTACTCTGATTTGTAAAAAAAATAAATAAAAAAAAATGTTCTTTATTTTTTAATTCAGCAAGACATTTAACAGTTGTCTTGTGACATGGCAGATGCCATATGAACCCGCTGCTGTACGGAGCCCCAGAGGTGACATGGAGAAAAAAAATAATATATGAACTGGGGACAAACACTTTTGCAAGATCTTGACTTTGTTTTGCGATATCTCCAGTTTTATTTGCGATATCTTCAGTTTCATTTGCGAGATCCTGACTTTGTTTTGCCAGATATCGAGTTTTAATTGCGAGATCTCGCAAATCCAACAAACAATAAGGCTAACCTAGCTAGCCATTAGCGCGTACTAGCTAGTATCTAGCTAGCTAGTAGCACGACATGATTACATCTCCTTGGTTGTCTAAATACATTCATTGTTTATTTTGATAAGCATGTAAACAATCAGGAACAACGAAACACAACGATTACCATTAATGAATATTTTATACCATTAAACGGCGAGTTCATGAGTTTGTTTCATGTATTAAGAGAATGAACTAGCTAGCTAGCTATACTTGTAAGAGACACAAGAAAAAAGCTCACAACAAGCATGTTGCTACAACAACACAAACTAGCAAAGTTTATTTTAACACTTCACTTTGGCATGTAATAATTAGTAATGCTTATCAAAATAAACGTTGGATGTATTTAGACAACCAAGGAGATGTAATCATGTCGTGCTACTAGCTAGCTAGGTTAGCCTTATTGTGTGATGGATTTGCGAGATCTAGCAAATAAAACTCGATATCTCTGTGCTGCTCTAACAATAGGCATTCGCTGTTGGATCTGTACAGACCCCTGACCTGTGGTCAAGAGGAAGACTCATTTGAGGAGCCTCTCTCCTGTAAAGGTTACACTGTGTCAGGTTCTATGAGCTTCCTGCATGGTAAGATATATTTGTAGCCACATAAGGGATGTGACGGACGAGAGTGCTAAGGCAGCATCGTCATCTTATTTATCTGCTATGCAGGGTGTGGGGACATTTGTCTGAAGGACACGGCCCGTCACCCGTCATGTCCCCTTTACGCATGCCTCAGCGTTGTGGTTGTCTGCTAGAAGCTGTCATAAATTAACTTTTTATTTAGTAGTTTTAAGTCACTTTTCTTCTTTTTTAACCATATATTTTAACCGGATGAAGGATTTTACTCATCAGATGTTTGGATCTTAAGTTATCAGAGAAACAAGCTGAGCAAACCTTTGCTGCGGTTTGGCAACCCAACTGTATCCTACTGACTTACGGTGTACTTCTACTTCAGAGGAAAACAGTGTTCTATTACATTTACCTGACAGAGAAATGGTACTAGGCCTACTTCTTAGTCAATTTAAGCTGGGCTTTTATTGTGAAGGTAGACCGGGAAGGAACAAAGCCAGCCTTATGCCGGCGTTTGTTTGTTTTCCTCAACCTTTATTGTGCGGTTGTTAAGTTTTATTCACAGTTTATTGATATCTAATATCCAATGCTGTCCAAACTGCTCCAAACTCCAAACGTCCCAGGAACCCGAGTGTGAAGTAGATTTGAAGATCAGTTCTCAAGATATTTGAAAGCCAACGGACACAAACAGAGGGTCCTCGGTTTATAGTTAGATGCTTTGGGGGCTTTTTCATTGCATTTATTAGTACAGCTGAAGATTGACTGTAAATTGGGGAGAGAGACAGGATAACGAGCTATTTCACTGAAAAGAATCTGCCAGCTGTGTCTCAAAACAACACCCCGATGAGAGCGGTGAGCGAGAACCAAACAGTAAATCTCATGCTGAGAAAATTCAAAATAATGAGCTGAAAGATGCTGAAAAGCTCATTAAAGCTGAGGGGAGCATCAGTGTTAATTGTTTGTGACTTAATCACTATGAGCGACAAGTTTTCCTTTACACATAGTTGTTCATATAAAAATAGTGATTATAGCATCTGTGAATGTAAAAGAATCTTTAATCAATATGAAAATTGGTTGCTGGAAAATTCCCCATAGTTTTTTTTTAGGGCAGTTCCCAAAGAATGACCTACTGCACCCCATCTATTCAGGAAAAGAAGGCTGTGAGTTTCATAAACACTTCAAGGAAAACAATTTATTTACGAAACATAACTAAAACATTTAATTACAGTTTTCCCAGACTGGCATTATATAATTTTGTTGTGAGAGACCTACATGATGGTGAGAGATTTATTCAAGATTTATTCGAGATTTATTCGAGATTTATTCAAGATTTATTCAAGATTTATTGTTTTGTGTCATGTGGCAAGATGTAACAAGCCGTGCTGTTGGACTTGGTATTACCCTGTAGGAGTGTGTCCTCTTCCAAATTCAGCAGCATCATCTCCTCAAAGTCCTTACGGTATCAAGATGCTGTGAAATCAGAGAGAGACAGTCAGCAGATGGTGTCTACTCTCCGGAAGAATCTACCCTTTGGCCTTCAAACCATTCCTCTCCCCCTGACCAATCAGGTGCCTCAGATCCCTGTTGGGTGCCCTGGGCTCCCTCCCGCTCCGGCATCTGGTCCAGCATTTGAAATAACGAAGGTAATAATAATGAGCTTAAGTCTCCGCCCCCCAGGAAGGCGAGAGGTCAAACTACCTATGGAGAGTTCACACCCAACACATTCCACCAACAGCTCAAGGATCCATCATCAGAGAGGCTGCACTCTTTGTTCTTCAGTTTACAACTAAATGTTCTCAAGCTAAATTTTGGATAATATCAGGTATTGTTGTAATTTTGGTCATGATAAGAAGAAGAAGAATAGATACTTTATAAATCCACAGGGAACACGCTGTTCCTCTGTCACACTCTGTTGCTATATTACACATTACACACAGGCCCGAATACATAAAGAGGGTCAGAGTGAGGGGGCTGCCCATTAAAGGCACCCCAAGCAGTTGGGGGTTTGGTGCAATGCTCAAGGATGACTCAGCAGTGCCCAGGAGGTGAACTGGCACCTCTCCAGAAACTGGTCCACAGTCCGTACTTGGTCCGCACAGGGTTTCCTATTGGTTATGAACAAAGTTCTCACCAAAGTAACTGCTGAGGTCAGGAAACATGATTACATCACTACGGCAAAAACTGTAGCCAGATTATCTAAACCACTTTATCGGAGGGAAAACTAAAAGTGAGTACAGTATGGTAGGTCAAAGTTGAATTGTTGCTCATGTTTCTTACTCCTTTTGACTTCTCTTTTTTTGTGATGTTGGTGTTCCAAATCTCAGTGATAGATGTGATGGCCACAGATACAAATATAAGTTGTCATAGCTCGGCGCGGCCTGCTGCTGGCGCTCCAACTGCAGGTTGAAGCCGACAGCGAAGTGACCAACCGTGCTTGGGTGCCGCAGTGAGACTGGAACAAAACAAGAAGCTGAAAGACGTTAAAATGTCTGTATAACTAAGGGGGAAGTTGGCTGGTAGTTCGCATACAAATATTGATTACTGCAGCTTTAATATTATATATATATATATATATAAGAGTTTTGATGAATGAATCGTGACCATAAACATTTGATTTGGCTCAAAAACAAAAAAAAGGGTGGCCAGATGGCTCAGTTGGTAGCGTGGCCGTCCTGTGTGGAGGTTTACTCCTCGACGCGGTGGGCTGGGGTTCGATTCTGACGTCTGGCCCTTTTCTGCATGTCGTTCCTCTGTGGTGAGTCTACCTTGGATGGTTTAGACATTATGGCTATTAATCAAAATCCTTATGGGGAAAATGTGTTTCTTCACGGCCATCAGCTGAATTCCAACCCAACTCGTTGATGCATTAGGCAGGGGATGAAGTAGTGCAGGAGTTTTGAGTATCTTGTCCTTTAAAACGGGTCAAAGCCATTTATAATCAACCAGCAACACTGGCCTTATTCCTTTTCTCTGAAAGGACCAGAGGAGAGACTCTTAAATGAATCATAGTGGGGGGTTATCCTTCTCGTATGCCTAATCAATATGAGGGCTTGATTATGTTTCGTTGCCACAACAATGCATCTTTATACTTGGCTGTTCTCCCTTGAGGATCTTTGCGAGAAACTAAAGCAGAAAAGGGGTACCTTTTGTATAAATTTCAGCAGCTGGAGGGGCTTGTTCACAGTGTGAGAGAATGAGGCCGGATGGGGCACCGGGAAATATGTCTCTCTAATTGAAAACTCCCTAACCTTATTCTCCTATAAACAACCACAGCAACAACAAAACAAAACTTGTGACAAGCCACATGGATGGAGAGGCCGATTCGTGGCCAGCTGGAGGACAGCGGTGCCCACAACAAGGTTTCAGGACACTCTTTGCTCCGAGGCCCAGAAGAGGGGAAGTCGTTGGAGTCAGGATGGGGGGGGGGGCTATAAAGCTTGCCAGAGCCTGGCAGAGCCGTGCTGTTGCTCCTTTTACAGTTGTAGTCAATTTGGAGATCAATGGAGAAACAGTCGTGAAGACTTCAGAGGGAAGCTGCATTGTTGCAGTGGAGACTTTTACACAAGACAGAACATTTGTTTCCCATTTTCCGCTGGTCTAAGGGAACCATTGTGGTTCAGCACCAGGAGGCTTTTGTTTAAGTTTCAAGAGCATAAAGAATCCCATTGTGACATGTGAACACATTCATGTTGTACAAACTCTGTGGCAACTATACCCAAGCAGTACTGAAATCAGGGGAAAAAATGAGTCCATCTCCGGGTGCATCATAACAGGGGGTAGAGTAAAGCTCCTAAAGCTTAGTTCCATATAAATGCACGGACATATCATTGTTTTGTCATTAGTGAAAAACAATATTGACCTAGCCTCATATAGGAATGACATTTCCTCCTATGGAGTCCGTTCATCTGCATTCGGAGATCGACTTATTTTGACTGGCAAGATGGCGGCGAGCTGATACACCAACAGCTACAGTGAGTTGTTAAAACCTTTCTTTTTAGTAAACTCTGTGTACACCAACAATGCTGAGTTCATGTGTAGAGCCCCTGGTGATACTTGGAGCAAAGTCTCATGTTGTGTTGAGCCTTCTTAGTGTTTTAAAAATTGTGATTTTGATGCTATCATAGTAGTGAACCCTAGCACTCCCATTTAAAAGGCCATTTGACCGAAAATACGGTATATGTTAAAAGTGGCGTTTCCGTCCTAATTATGTGTTTAAACTAAAGTTTGACTCAGGTAAACTCACAAAAACACCCTAGGTTGCATTTTGGCGAGAGTTACGCTTTAAGGCTGTTGGTACGTGCAAAGCTTTGTGGGTGGCTGCTTCTGTAGTCTGGATCAACTGAAGTACATTTCCAGGATAAAGCCTGACATCAGGCCTTCTGCTCTCTGTGTGTTGCTGTTGTCGAAATTCCTTTAGGAAACAACAACAGCCTACGAGCTAGCAAGCTACACTCTGAATATAAGTTTTGAACCAAAAAATTCAATCGTGCAACAGAGCAGGCCTGTTTGGTTCTTTCCTCTCACACTGGGACGGTTTAAGACCGATTGGTGGGATTCATTGACGGAGTACACACAACGATACACTAGTAAGAGACAATGAGGTTTAACCATTTGTCCAGCTAATTTAAATAGCTTGCGTTACTGTATTGAATGAACAGTTAACTTTGCTTAATATTTTATATGACATTGTTCTTTTGCAGGGTCCAAATGTTCCAACAAAAAACAGAAATTCAAATCCTCTCTGGATGTGTTTAATTTATCAAACAACTGTCGAACATCAACTTAAATATGATGATTTTACTCATGCGTCTTGCACTGGATAAGCAAGTTAAAGTGCATTGTTTTGACTGGACAACCTGAATGTTTTGCAATGAAGCTAGCACTAATGGGATCTCAGTTTTAACGCCCAGAGGCTGTATCGGTAAAGATCCCTATTTTTTTTGGGGGGGGGCATTTGCTTTCCTCACCTACCTCACTACCTGTAGCTCACTTCCTTTCCACGTGTCACCCCTAATTACATGGTTGTGTCCACCTGGTCACCAATACCTCTCAGTCACTCTCTTTCCACCTTTACTAAGAGGGCAGCTGGTAAGATGAGTTATGTTGCACGTTCATGTTAATAGAAGAACCCAACCTCTGGAGTTGAAACCTCCTCCTCAACAACCCCTAGGTAGTTGTAACGGTAGCATGTAATCTCGGGTTCTACCGTCCAGAGTCCAGCTGCTTGTCTTCAGCCTGTTTAGTTGCGTTAAAGCAAAACCAAAGAAGGGCTTCTCTTATGGCGTTTTTCCATTACATGATACCTGCTCGACTCGACTGCGGTGCCTTGTCCTCCTTTTTCCTTTGCAGATTAGTACTGCCTCATGCCTTTTGGTATTGCCTCAGCTCGCTTGGAACCTCAACGGAGGTGATACTAAAAAAGTACCTGTTGGCAAGAACCAGGCCCTTTTTTTCATGGGGGAAAAACAAAAAAGGCGAGTCGAGGAGGTACCATGCAGTGGAAAAACGCCATTAACAAAACCAGTTTAGTTAGGGTCTCATGTACTTAAGCATAGAGATTTGTATATCAAGTAGTCAGAAATGACAGAAAATGCATAGATTTTTGTGAAATAGGGTAACTGACTCACTTCCTTTACTGTACGTGGTACATGCTTACTGTTATGTGTAGTCACCCAAATGATGTACAGATATGTAGGCATTCTTATTATCTCACGGATGGGACGAGCAGTAACTAAGTACATTTACTCAATTACTGTACATAAGTACAGATTTGATGTACTTGTACTTTACGTGTACTGCCAGATTCTACTTCTACCCCACTACATTTAGTAGAGAAATATTGTAGCTTTACTCCACTACTTTAATCTGACAGCTTTAGTTACTTAATGTAGTTTATAAAATACAATGTTTTATCATATATACCCAACAATATAACGGCCTATAAAGTCCATCTGAAATGATTACACCGTTAAACACTTAATTGACAGAACTGTTTGGATCCTTTCCAGTTTCTAAAATGTGAGAATGTTTCTGCATTGAGTATTTTAATTCTTTAAAGTACATTTTCCTTATGATAAGGTGACCAGACGTCCTCGGTTTCCGGGGACAGTCCCCGGTTTTGGTGACCTGTCCCCAGCTGGATCTGTCCCCGGAAATGTCCCCGGTTTTTACTGTGACTAACCCACATGAAATTGGAATGAATGAAAGAAAACATTGACCAAATGTAGCCAATAGTCGCACACCCTACACCCGAAGGCTCAAGACAGACAAAGCCAGCGCTGCTCAGAGCTCAGAGAGGTTTTAGAAAGCCGTATTTTAAAATGCTAAAATCAGAGATTAATTACATGGAGTCTGGTGGGTTTAGCCAACTCAATTTTGTGGACTTTTATGTTTTAAAAAAGAATCTGAATCTTTAACAGAAAGGTCGACCTCCTTAGAAATCCTTTCCATGATGTTCGACTGCAGCAATCTCGTTTAATACTGCATCAACGAGGAAAATATGTCCTCAAGAGTTTTTATTGTATCCGATACTCAATGAGCTGTTGCAGAAACAAGCCTGAAGTAATAAAGCCAAAGCTGTCAGATAAATGTAGTTCAGTAGTTCAACATGACATCATGAAATATTGGGACTTTTTATCTTGAAATATTAAGACTTTTTATCTTGAAATATGAGAACATTTTATCCTGAAACATTCCCCTCTGAGGTGTAGTGGAGTGGAGTATGAAGTAGCAGCAGGGGTGAGTCTAGGATCAGACCTTTCGGGGGGGGCTCAGCCCCTTATGAGAACAGCTCTAGGTCTAGTGTCCCCGTTTTAAGTTTTACAGATAAAAACATGACATGTTTTGGAGGTACATACGCTTCTGAGCTGAAAATGTCCCCGGATTTTGTCTGAGAAATCTGGTCACCTTTCCTTATGATATTTAAGTAACACTTTCAATGCATGACTTTTACTTGTAACAGAGTATTTTTACAGTGTGGTATTAGTACTTTTACTTAAGTAAAGGATCTGAATACTTCTTCTACCACTGCAAGGAACTGTAGGCTGATCTTTATTTTGCTAGAATGAGCTTTTCTCCCACACATATAGTAACAGTTAACAGCTTCTGCCTGCTATACTGTAATTAATTTATTTTATTACCTACCCACACAGATATTGTACCTATCTAATTACTCAGTTACTTAACATGTGTGCTGCACTACCTGGAGAACACTAATGGATGCTATCAACGCAAGAAAACAAACCAAAAAACTTAAATTTTTATCTTTTTTAATTATTACAATTTTGACAAAGTAAACTAAGGAGCTGCTTTAGCTAAATGTATGACTTTAAATAGTGATGTCAGAAACAAGAGAGTATCTGAATACAGTTTTAACAAATACCAAGGTTCAGGTATGTGTGGACCGTGTGCTCTGTGTGTTAGCTCCAGCCTTTATAAAAGTGATAAATGGGCGTCCAGTTGGCTTTAATGGGTGATAAATGGGGGGGTCCAGTTGGCTTTAATGGGCAGTTGGGCCAGCTGTACCAACTCCTCCTTGCCTGCATCCTCTGGCAAACCCAATTAGTCCCATTGATCAAGTGAGCAGCAGAACAATGGGTACTACCCCGCTGGAACCACTTCTGTGGTTTAGCCTACACCTTTACTGATATGATGGATAGGCATACAGGAAGCCCACGTCACAAATAAGCAGCGGTGGAAGAAGTATTCAGATCTTTTACCTTGGTCCAAGTACTGTTACAAGTCAAAGTCCTGCATTGAAAATGTTACTTAAGTAAAATGTGTAAGTATTGTCAGGAAAATGCACATAAAGTATTCAAAAAATATAAAGGACTCAATGCAGAAAATCCCATTTTAGAAACTGGAAACGATCCAAACAGTTCTGTCAACTAAGTGATTAATGGTCTAATCATTTCAGCTGGACTTGTAGGCCATTTCATTTTTGGGTAGTTTAATTTACAATAAAACATCACATTTTATACTGTTTTGCGTGCAAAAAATGTTAATCTGTAAAGTAACTAAAACAGAATAGAATGCTTTTATTGTCATTATACACAAGTGCAGTACCTGTGCAATGAGATTGAAGCAACCCCTTTACAGTGTGAAATATGAAATATGAATGAAATATAAAAATATAAAATATAAGAATATAAAATATAAAAATATAAAGTATAGGTAGTGCAGAGAAAAAAAGAGGGGGGTGGGGGGGGGGACCTGGTGCACAATCCAGGTCAGATGAATGTAGTGGAGTAAAAAGAACAATATTTCCCTCTGAAATGTAGCGGAGTAGAAGTAGAAAGTGGCATGAGAAGACAAGACTCAATATAGTACCTCCCATTTGTACAGTACTTGGTTACATTCCACCACCGCAACTGAGTTTATTGTTAAAAGACGGAAAGGGAAGATAAGGGATGCTAGACTTTGTTTGAGTCCTATGCCTGGTTTGCGTTGAAAAGTGGTGAACCAAATGGAAAGCAGACTGTATCAGATGTCTGTGTGTGTGATGGTAAACGTAAATGATGACGTGTGTCACAGTTGAGAGGGAGACAGCTGTATTTGTCATAGCATGCTGGTGGGGTGGGATGGGGGGATGGGGGGGGAGTCACTTTGTCTCTGTCGTCATGCTGCTGACTGTTGTGGTCTGTTTTTAACATGTTCAATTCCTCACAGATGTGGTGTTCACTTTTAAGGCATATTCCCTATCATGGCCATTAAAGCTGTGTAATAGCGCCAAGATGTTCCCGGAGATGTTCTATGAAATGAAAAGCCCGCTGTACTCCAGAGGAACATTCTCAACACTGAGAAAAAGAAAAAAATAATTCAATTTGTATTTTGCTTTTTGCAATAGCAAAAACCACATGGTGTACATACATCAACATAAAGCTGTTTTTAAAACCGCTTCCTTGATAGAAAACCTCAGCGGTATAACAAATGGCTTGTGGGAATGCAAGACATAGCAAGCAAAGTTGAAATAAAGACGTGATCTTTAATCAGATGTGTGCAACAGTCTGAAAGAACACTGTAATTGGAGCATTTTTTGTGCTTTTAACAAGCCTCTCTACACTGGGAGTAATGGAGAACGCCTGGATGTATTTGCAGGGTGCCTCTGTTTTCATTGCATTCCTGCTGAGACAATCTTGCACAGCCATATAGCAAACGGATCATATATTTTTCAAATAGCCTGACTCATAAAAAGACAGAAAAAGGCCCAGGTCCTAATCCACACTTTAATGAGGGAAAGCGGAAGTAATGGCACACAGGGAATAATCTTTCTTCTCTGGGTTCCGCCAACCGACACCAATAACCCGCGGCTGGCCTAATGCCCCAGGGGACACACGCTGTGTATTAGAAAAAGAAAACTCTTGGGATTTTCTCCCACAGGCAATTATTAAGAATGATGCCACTTTAACAATAGCTGGATGAGTGCGCTCAACTTTGTCACCGTGAGTGAATCCTATTATGCGGCGGCATAATGGCTGTCTGTGAAGACAGAGAGAGAGAACGGGTATCACAAGGCATCTCTTTTGCACCGGAAAACAAAGCTTATTTGAGGCGTCTCGCCATCCGAGCCGCCCTTTTGTGATCAGCGTACGAGCCTCAATTGTTTTCTCCTCAGTGAGTAAATGCCCGGCTTAATGTGGTTCTGCAGCTTGGAGAAATGATACCACCAGTTAAGTTCGTAAATATTATGAATACATTCATTTATGCGGATTACATGTGCGTCAAATGAGGATACAGACACGACTTTAGAGCTTTATTTTGTCATTACACATGCAGTAACATGTCTCCTTGTTATTAACATATCTGGATTGCTAGGAGGAGTTTGGACAACATCTTGATGAAGATGCTGCTTTGGCTTTGAACAATGTGAGAATCCCCCCCCACCGAAATATCTAGATAGCTAGCAATTTGGCCAATAAACACTGAGGAATGGCAACTTGCCCTTCCCGCTCGCTGTCTGTGTTTGTCTCACTTTGTTGCATTGGAAGGCAACAGAGAATTGCTTTTGTCATGAAGCCATTTAGAGAAAAAAGGGACAACATGTGACATTTGAGAAAAGAAGATCATGTTTTCATTGGGATTCATGCAGGTTACAACTTTATCCAATTTGCACATGCGTGTAAATCTAAAGGTTGAGAAATACATTTATTGACATACATGTACACCTCTTGAGCCAGTGTTATTCTAAGGAATGGCTCTTAGAAAACAACTTCCACTTAAAAGACACATTTCTTAGCATTGCATAACCCCAATTGTAGAAGCATAGAAGGTAGGAGAAAAACCAAAAGGTAAAGAACAGTCTTTCTTTTCATAAGGCGTACTCCATAACTGGTCAGAGCACACTGCTGAATGAAACAATGTGGCTGGTGTTTCAGAATCATCTGTATCTTATCATTGGGGAGTGGGGGGGGGTTCCCTAAACAGAAAAACGTGGAGAGCCAGACTTTTCTTTCAAAGTGCCTCCAGAACGGCTGTTGTCTTAAAAGGAGGGAGGGGGAGATTGCTTTCAGAGGCCTCAGCCCAGGACTGGTTCTCATCATTTTGACAATAAAACTCAAGCAGTTGAAACAAAGTAGAGAGAGAGAGAGAGAGAGAGAGAGAGAGAGAGAGAGAGAGAGAGAGAGAGAGAGATTTCCGCTGCTCTGCACTGAATTGTCCACCCCTTCAAATCCAACAGCCAAAAGAGGAGCAGGGTGGTGATTTTAGGAAAGCTTAATTCCTCTGTGGCACCCTGGGGCTGAGGGACGCAGTGACCAAAGGGCTTGAAATGGTTCAAAGATGAAGGAGCGATTCCCAGAGGATGGGATTTTGTTGCTTTTCTACGTGCCAAATATGAAGACAGGATCTGACAGAGTGATGAATGCAAATGAGCCATGTAGAGAGTGAGTTCAGTTTAGATCCCTCTGATCAGGAACAAGCACCTGGCTGACTTTAGGCACTTGCTGTTGCTTTTGTGTGGACATTAGGAGCAGGCAAGAATATAAGAAATGTCAATCTGTGAACTCCCTGTACAACATTCATGTCCATTAGACTCAAACCAATCTGAGAGTGTCTGTATTAAAGGAGCAGTGCATGCTTTAAACAACAAAGCTAAAAGATTGTTAACACTGTTGTATGAATATATTTACAGACAAAGCTGTACACTTTTTACATTTTGCTACAAAGGCTATATCTGCGCTACGACGTTTTAATTTTGAAGCTGCGTTTTAGCTCCAGTTGCAGAAATAATCTCCGTCCATATTAGCTTGGACTGACGACGAGGTGGAACTATTACTGTATATGTTAGCTACCTAACCCATAAGACTGACTGACATGCGTTGTTGTTTCCAAAGGTCTCTGTTTGTGCCCATCCAGATTACAAAGCAAACCGAGTTTTCAAATATAAACGTGTCAGCAGTGTTTCCAAATGTCTATTTCACGGGCTCCGAAACACCAAAGTGGTTTGCACGCGATGCCTGAACATCACAAAAGATATTAAACGTAGTGTAGATGTAGTCTGATGAATGGATTAGAAAAGAGTCCATTTCACGCGTCAACGCTTGTGCAGACCTGTGATAACCTGGGGTCAGAGTCGATCTCAAAGCGGTAGTGGTAGCCCTCCCACACCTCCCGGCAGGCGTCACGCAAGTCATTGATGCGCTTCTTGATGCCCTTGCGGTTGAGATAAAGTACAAAGAGGAAGATTAGGCCAACAAAGCCCAGGACTATACCCAAGAAGACGTAAGAGGTCTGTAAAGCAAGGTCTGCCCCCGCGCCGCTCTGGTGGCATCCCAGCGTCAGCGTGCCCACAGCCAGCATGGATGTGTTTCTCATGCTGGCTGGGAAGGCGCACACCAGGCCCTTGGCGTCAGTAACGCCTCCCTGTGATCTGTTGAGCCACAGAGCAAATGGTTCGATTCCACACGTGCATGTGAAGGGGTTTTCCCCCAGCAGGAGATTGGCTCTGGGCAGGGAGTCCAGCTCTCGCAGGCCCTCCTCGGGCACCGTCTTCAGGGCGTTGAGGGTCAGGTCCAGCTCCTGCAGACAATCCAAACCCGAGAAGGTGGAGTTGTGGATGGCCACCAGGGAGTTGTTGGAAAGCTGGAGCCGCTGCAGGCTGACCAGGTGGGAGAAGATGTGCGAGGGTAAATAGATGAGGCCGTTGTGGGAGAGGTCCAGTCCCTTCAGCATCCCCAGGGAGCTCCAGCGCAGAGACGTGGCCAAGTCCATCACAGACGAGTGGTTGTAGAGGGCTCGGCTCAGGTTGAGGTCCCGCAGAGACTGGTTCTGCACGGTGAAGGCTTCGGGGTGAACCACTGCCAACTGGTTGTTGCTCAAATCCAGGGAGCGGAGGCTGCGGAGTCCGGCAAAGGTGTGGGACTCCACCTCGGAAATTCTGGATTTGAGGAGATCCATGAGATATCATTCACACTTTCAAATCACATACAAGAGCAAGAATGTTGGGGGGAAAGTGAAGTTTTTAGACATAAAGACAGGACTTGCTTATTTTGGATCAAAGTAAAAATAAAATGTAATGTGGTTGTCATTATAATACACTTTAAAAGTCTGCAAAGCCCCTCTTTAAAGAAAATGATGAAATCTGCTTGGCTGCTATATTTCTGGAACAATCTCGACTGAACTGATTACTAATAATAGCCTACGTGTTTTGTTAAATGTATCTTAGAGGAGTTCTGCATTTTGGATTCCCCTTGATATGTTTGCATTGCATTATAATGATGACAGACACAGGAGTCACTAGGAGAGTCTTACCTGTTGTTGCTCAGAGACAGGTTCGTCACATTATCCAGCCCTTTAAAACACTCCGGACCGATTCGACGGATCTGATTCCCCGTGATGAACAGATTCCGGGTGTATCCGGGGATCCCGGTCGGGACACTCCGAAGGTCTCTGGAGACGCACTTCACGGTGTGAGCCGCCTCGGAGCACTCGCAGCGCGGAGGGCACGACGCGTAAACGGAGCCGAGGAGCGCGCAGAAAACCACGCGCTGCGCCAAATCCAGCATGTTGGGAGAGAAAGAAAAGTGTGCGGCGAGCAAAAGGTACGAAAGAGAAGCGCACACGAGAAAATGGATAAAACGATCAGCTCCTCCAAGACATCGTTAGGGTCCGTTGTCCCGGCTGGGAATGCGCTTCAACTTTGCATCTCTGCAGAAAAGTGTGGCCGGGAGGCAGGCTCTGATTTCCATGAGAACAGAACTGGGGGTCGTGCTGATCATAGGGGGTGTTTGATCCTTTGCAGTGGCGAAGCGGGGCGTCGCTTCTTCTCCAACAATGAAATTAAAAGGACCATCGCCTGGCGCGATGATATGCGGGGAGGGGCTTCTGTCCGGATCCACGAGGTCTTGCTCACAGTCTGGAGCAGCCACTGCTGGCATTAGAGAGGAGGAGAAAGTGGCTGCGCTCTCGGCTCTTTCTCTCCATAGTCACAGTTACGCGCGGTGCGGCCAAATATAACCATGTGGCGTCAAAGGCGATTATCCAATTATGCAGCCCCTCACACCTGAAATTTGCATATGGAAATCTGGACTTTTATGACTGTATGCAGGACACAAAAAACTATTGCAAGATGTGTTTTTTAAAATAACAAAATGTGATATAAAAGTCCCAGAAGGGCAGATTTAAAAACTAGTATTGTCAAGAATCATTGTCTTATTTTTTGACTCTGGTGTTGTATTATAGAGGTTTTTATAAAAAAAAAAGAAAAGAAAGAAAGAATAAAGCTGGTAAATGCAATGACTTTGCCATAACTTGACTACGTACTAATTGGTGGAATGGATGTCCCTGGTCATTACCACCTACCCAGGTGGTATGGTAAATGTGGGGGAGGGGTGTCTGTATGTGTGTGTGTGTGTGTGAGTATGAGTGTGTTGGGTTGGGGGTGGGAGACGATGACTAATGAAAGCCTTTGATCCCCATTCTCTTGAATGCCATGATGCTCTGCAGGATAATGGCCACTGAGTGGGACTTGGAGCCACTAGACTAGATAGTAGAGTATCAAAGCTGAGACGGCTTCCCTTTACTCAGTGTTTATTCTGAGATCTTAAATATTGATTATTACTGGAATCACTTCAGAGTGCATTTATAGAAACTTCTGCTTTGCCTTTCATGGCTCAGAACGCCGTGACATCCTAACATCATCTCTCCTGCTGACAGCCTTGATGGAACACACAGTTGTCAAAATTGAAGATGGAAAATCCAGTTTGTTTTAACAAATAAAAACTCCTGACACATTTTTACAATAATAGACATCTTTATTGGCAATTATAGCTGTAAGTCATAAACACATTCAGATTTCACACTTGCAGGAGTCTTGAAATCCCTCGTGGGCTATTATGATCTGCAGCATAAAAGATATTTTGGGGGATTAGAGAAACAACAGAAGGTTTTGAAATTGCAGAGCGGTATGAGTATATATGGATAGTGGGACTAATAATAGCATCCCAACTGTCTTTTGTCAGCAGACTGAATCGCGGGAACCACAGGTCTCCACATTCCTGGACCTGGCTCCTGGATACAACAAGGCACCGCAGCAGGGACATCAAAACCATTCAGATCATCGCCATTGAATGATGCATTCTTGCACATGCACTCCAATAAAGGTTTGGTGTACTATTAAGTCCTGAATCTCCTCATATATATGTGTGTGTCAAAAGCTGTAATAATGACAATGTTGTGTTTCAAAGGGGCCATTCATTCTCACTCATTACCTTAATTGTTCAAAATGTAATGAATGAGCTGTTTTACTAAAGAAAACCAGTGACATATTCAAGGACAGTTTGTCTCCTTGTCCAACATTTAGAGCAATTACAGAGAACCAAATGGCTTTTCATGTTTGTTTCTATAAGTATTTTCCTACGGGCACATTCTCTAAATTTGGACAGAGACGTAAAGTGTTACTGCCGTTTAGACATGATGAGCAGATATATAATATATATCAATTTTCTTATTTTATACATGCTACTTTTACCTCACTCTGAATGCAGGGTCCACCAGTCTGCTGTTACTTTAGATCACCCATAGCTACCCATAGTTTCACTGTGTCATTGTTCATACAATCATTCGATATTGTAGCATAAAATAGGTTTCATTATGGTACTAGATGAAAATACATCCCTGTAAAAGCACTGCAGTAGTAGAGAGAACACTACAGACAGTGAAATCATTGAACAAAATCTGAAATGTATTGATGAAAAACAATACAGTAGAATCACAACATAGGTTTATTTGAATCAAAGCTAAATAATTAGCTAAGAAATAGAAAAGAAAAAAACAAAAAACAAAACATCAAATGCAGTGTTCCTAAACTTGCTTGTACTGTAAAAAGCAATTAGCCAAACATCTTGGAAAAAACCTTCGGGCATGGCAAATAATGTGGTACGAATATATATATATATATATATATATATATATATAAAATATATATATATATATATATATATATATAAAAAGTAACAAGTTGGCAGAATTGGAGGGGCAGTTCCAAGGGCCTGCATGCATACAGTGCAGTACTGTCAATACTGTAAACAGTCTTACAGTAAAGGTAGTACACAGGACCATAGAAACAGTGTCTAATAAACGGTAGTACATTACAGAAAAGAATGGAGATGAAATATTACATCCAGATTATGTAGTCTAATTGCCGATAATATTTCTCGGCATATTCAAACTTGATCTAAACATGGAATATTGTTTCTGTCTCCATCCAACTATGCATTAAGAGTAATGCAACAGGTACTTGTAATTTTGAGCTGTTGTATTAATTGATAGTTAGATCACTGTAATGATATGAATAGACAATCATTTGATACGTAATGTGTGAATTGCTATTTGAAGTAGTAGTACTTTGACGTTGTTGTGTCATATTGAACAGGTGATTTTTGTTAAATGAACAAATCATCTTAGGTTTATGTGTATTGGATACAAGCAATTGAAGTATTAGTTTCGGAAAAATGTGCATTTTGATCATTGGTTGTGAGTTTTGGGTTTAGAGGTTTGAAAAATGACGTCAAGGTTCTGAAATTAGTGCCAAAAAAACTGTAAAACATTCCAAAAACAATATTTTTCATAAAGAGTATTTATTGTTCAAATAGAGGGCAGATTATCAGTTTATACGTTTTAATGCTTTGATAAAAATGACTGCAGCGCTAATCTACTGAGTCCGTAGACACAGTACAGGCTACTGCAGCTAACATTAACATAAGCAGGCCTGTTACAGTCCAATTTATTATTTATTCTTGCTAAGGTTTACCAGCATTTGCATAAAACGTGAACTAGATTAAGAGGAAGAAATGGAGTAATACATATAAAAACCAATCATGAGGCAGTTGTCTGCAATGAAATGCCACTGATTATTAATCAAGAAACCACAGTATGTGTCAAACACAAACTTCTCTCTCAAACACTAGAATTCTTGCATGCATGCAGCACACATACATGCCGGCATGCTTCATGCACTCTCCGATCGCTGTGTGCACGTGTAACACACAAACACACACACGCAAGCCTGCATTCATTCAGGCACAAAGCTGCAGAACAGAGAGGATCTATGCAAAAGTGGAGTAAGGAGGATAAAAAATGACACTGTAAATTATTCAAAGAACAGATCTGTAGAGTGTGCAATCAAGTTTGCAAAGTATATAAAGAGCACCTAGTGTAATTTTTAATGTGCGATCAAATATTTACAGGCAACATGGGTGATATATACACAAGAGGCCACAGAATCTGCTTTCAACAGAAGCCCAAGTAGGAGAGCAATGTAGAAACTGGCACTGTGTTAGCCCTAAATCCTAAATACAGTCAAACAAAACAGGTTTTAATTCATAACATCAAACTTAAAATGACCTCTACTTTGGATGTTGGATGGTATATGATCAAAGCTTTGTGAAACATAACTGACATTTCACAATGACCTTTGAATCTGATGTGCAGATGAGGAAAACAGCAGGAGCGCCGCTGGTTAGGAGCTGGGATGACTGGGGATCTTCAGCAGGGGTCGGCGAGTGAGAGAAACCTGAGGATCCTGGCTACCTGCTGCTTCTGGCAGCACCCGACAAAAGGGAGGGCTCTGCACTTTATTTTCCTGTTTGATTGCAAACAATGAGGGGATTTAAATCTACTCATGACAGCCATGGCAACGGATTTCAAGTGCCAACCATGTGGAATTACCTTCTTCTTTTGCCAAACGTGTAAAAAAATAACAAAATTAAAATATAATATATAAAATGATCTGTGAGAGAGGTATTTTTTTTTTTTTAATTTTAGGCACTGACTCCTGCTTCTTCCTAAAAAGTCAATATCTCTAATGAAAAATGTCCTAAACCAAAAGACCAGACCAAGTGTCATGACTCTGATCCATTAACAGGCTTTTCATTCAATAACTTTGGGCTCACCAATGACCTGTTCCACTAAATAACGAGTTAGATATTCAAGGATACAGTTTGACTTGGTCTTCCATTCTCCTACATTTGGCACATGTATAGAAAACCTCAAGCTCAACTATTCTGTTGCTTTCTCTGGGTATTTTCCACAGCCACGTTCACTGAGGTTGCTACAATCGTTGCCCAGATGATCTGTAGATAGAGGTATGACAACATTTATTGTAAACCTATTATAGTACCATGAGGTGATACATATACAACATATCTCTGAGAAAATATTTCTTTTTAGAAGATGCAGATTTTTTGATATCCTACAGAATTAAGAAAATGCACAAAAATACAAACTACTCTGGCATGTTCTGCTTTAAGTCGCAGTATTGTAGTAGAGCTACATTAGATCAAGCATGAAATGCAATAAATTCCCTAGAAAGGCATCTAATTGACTTAACATGTTTGTGCTCCCCAGTATAAAAAATGGCATTCTAGGAGCACTGGGATCCTGGGGTTACACTCCCAATCCATTATTGTAAGATCACTAAAAATCGGAAAGCAAGGCAGGAATGTGTTCCTTCGGAGAATTCAACAGTAAGTATGTTCCTCTATTTAACTATCAATGCAACACTTTGCAGGAGGCGATGGCTTAACCCTGCTGTTAGGCTGTCAATAGTCATAATCCAGTACGCCTGTTGGCGTGGTTGGTGGTGTGTTCAGTCACTTCTCCTGAAATAAAATGACTCAATAGAAATGCATTTCCATAACGAGGACATTCCAGCTTCACATACCGGAGTTGTGCCAGTTAACCGGCTGCCTGCTCCCCACAAACCCAAGCATGTGTTGGTATGTGTTTCACATTCCCGCCCAACAATCTTCTCTCGGAGGAAAGTAGTCTTCACGTCCTTGAATACTTTTTGCTCGAAAGTGTGAGATGCCCCCCTTCCCCCTTGTTGTTTAAAAGGTCAACCCCAGTTTGGACCTGCGGGGGGTTCCACCGTGTCCTGAACCTGGCTCCCCAGGTCACCGCAGGTTGATGGCCAGGGTCACTGTTAGGATGATGGCCATCAGCATCAGGAAAGGCAGCCAGGTCTTCAGAAAGCCTGCACAGCTGAATCAGGCAGAGAACACCCACAGCGAGGAGAAGAGAGACAGATTAATGAAGGTGAGGAGCATAGCATTGTGATCCAAGTGTCACCATGAACAATATGTACTAATGGATCTTTTTTTGTACAAGTGCACAAAGCCCATTTACCTGGAAACCAGACAAATCTGCCAGCTCATGTTTCACTTGCTCTGGCAGATACTACGTCAGGCGTCCCTCCCATTTCAAACTGATTTCCAGCCGTACAGAGTCTGGACGGACCAATCGTAACAATGTATCCAACATGGGGCGGGATTAAGACAATGCTTGAACGTTGTTACTGGACACAACTGACATTCTCAGTCCAGTGCAATGCACCAGGCTCACAAGTCAGACCACACTGTCACAGTTGGTGGTACTGATCAAATAGTAATCAAGATTCTGGACTATATTTGTCACCTAAAATGTTATCAGAAACACATTTTAGTGTACTGTTTAGCAGTAATTTGAGAGAATTTGTGACCGTACCGCAACTCTTGACTGGTTTTAGGTCATGTTTCTTTGCTCTGATTGGTTGTAGGTCTATTCTTTGCACCCAGAGGCATTTTGGTCGTTGCCGTTGATAACGATGATACAAGAAGGAAAGCTAAGTAAAGGTTGTTGACATATTTGCCACTGTGCACCAAAGTAACGTCAGAGGGAAGGGACTGTAGGGACTCACCAGAGGGCCACTGGGATGTGTAGTCCATCCCTGTAACACAAGATTTCAAAGGCCGTATGGAGCAATGTCCCATATACACTCTTACTACTTCCCAAGAATCAGGGTTCTCCTTTCTATCCTGAGACACAACAGGTTCAAGGCATGCCAGTAAAATCCTCCCCGAGCCCCTGGGATCACCGTGAGGATCAGCCCTACTTCTCATGGTGGCTTGGAAACGAGCAGCTTCAGATTATAGGGTAGGATCTAGTTTGGGCCTTTAAGGCATATTAAATGCAGATATTTTTGGACAGAAGACTATTAACTGTCCTTCTATGGATGTCTTTCAGCTTCATAGTTATCAGTCACCATTTCTCTTTAAATCCATTGCGATAGATTAGAGCTACAACAAAAAACCAACCAGTGCACTAACACTGCGTTGTGTTTCTATGTGGAGAAAGTAGAACTATTCAAAAATGATTCTTTTTTATGTTTAACATGAGGCTTTGTGCTGCAAGTCGGTCCTGTATTTTCACATCAAATGAAATGATGTCCCAGACGTTTCACGTGCTGTTGCTATGGCAATCAGCTGAGAATTCTGCCTACACTTAGAGGGTACAATCCGCAGTGGAAAACGAATAAAGAAAAACTGCTTGTATCAAAAAAAAAAGTTGAGATGAGCCATAGAGTGGAAACACGGCGATAGACTTATTTTTTTTTGGGACCAAAAAAGAATATTATATATTATTATTATATATTATATTATATTATATAAGAAACATAATATTGACAAACAGTTACAAACAACACACTGGGACATAGGAGCGCGTTCCACAGCGGCGATAGACTTGTAGCGAGCAATAGAGGATGGATACCCGACCCGAGCCCGACGGGACCCGACGGTACCCGACGGGTCGGGCCGGGTTCGGGTCACATCAGCGCGATAAGGCATTGAACATTTTGAATTTAAAACAGCTTAAAATAAATGTCAAATATTACCCTAACATCCGTCTTCCTGTGTGCTGTGACAACGAAAGACGTGCGTATTAAGCTACATGTGGCAGCGCAACGATGGAAGATGTTAAAAAGAAGTTGGCCGCAGGAGATTTTAAAACTATTGAAAACGAAGGAAAGTCAGCTGTGCATTGATGCGCTCATCTGTTGACATTTCCGAATGCCTTCCTACAATTGCTTAATAAAAGCGGCTTTCCACACAAACAAACGTACATGTGTCATTAGTATGAGAAACAAATGCGATTTTAACTGTGTCGGGCTCGGGTCGGGCTCGGACAGAAATATCTTAATGCCTGTCGGGCTCGGGTCGGGCTCGGTTACTGCTCTGTCGGACGCGGGCCGGGCTCGGACAGAAAAATCCGGCCTGATCCTCACTCTAGCGAGCAACACGCAGAATTATAACCGTCATGTTTTTAAATGAATGTTGATGCAATCTTTATATCAGCTTATGGGGTTACGCCTGTTTTGGTTGAAAATGCCAATTGAGTCCACTCAAAACAGATTTGATGTGTGACACCAGATTTATATTTCCACACACTGAGATCATCAGTATTATTCGAGCGGTAGCCCCTTTTTATCCCTGTGAAATCTCCCGTTTTTAAGTTATGTTGCACATCCTTCCCCAACAACTCAACTTGTCTTTGCCATAGCTGGAAAATGTATTTAGTTTTCTACACCATACATCAGTCTAACCCCAGCAAACAGTATTCCCAGAGACAGGCCATGTTAATCCTTCTTACCTCACATGTTTTCCATGGATCAGAGCAAGGAGGCAGAGGTTGACCATGTTCCAAGAGGTGCTGTTTTCATATCGCATCAGATTGAGAGCCATGGCAACATGTGAGTGACAGTTGTCACAGCAGAGGTTGTGCTGGGGAAAAAACAAGAGTACAAATCATTCCTGGTGTTTCCACTTTCGTAAATAAAAGTGAATAAAAGACGTGTCCACAAGAGCACTTATTTACCATCCTGTGCTTATACTCCTCTGAAGCATCGTGCACCGCTGTGTCCCAGGCATTGGAGCCACTAGCGTAGACTTTGCTCACGTCAAGGATCCAGTACCTACATTCAAAGAGAAATACTAACTGTGTTGTTGTGCAGGACAGATGTCAGGAAACAGGTTTTGTTCTGACTACTTCTCTGTAACAATGTTCACTGACAACCCAAATATTTTCATTTACGTACTTTGTTGGTCTTCCAAAAGCCATGTTGTCTTCCTGCAAAAAAAAAAGAAAAAAAATTGTTTTATTGTTAATTATTATTTAAAACTGATGAAGTTATAATTTGTGTATTCATGTTTCTGTAATTTGCCTTTTTTTAGGCTCTTTGGGAACAGGTCATTTAGATGGTTTAGTGTTACAAATTTAGAAAATTAATTTTTCAATGCAGGGCTGGTTTTGGTGTAAATGTACAGTTATTTGTTACAAAAAAAAATCTTTCTGCTTAATGAAACCTGAAAGCCAAGTTCCGGCATCCCCATCTACGCTGGTTGTACAGTGTCTGTCCATTGTTTATGAAATGGTTGATGTGACTATATGTGGTTAGGTTGGTTGCAGGGGAAAGAACCAAAACTTAACAAGTATTTAGCCATACTTTGGTAGAAAATTTAATAGTTTGAAACATACTGATACATACAGATCAAGAGAAAAGAAGTGGATTATTAAAAGATGGGGATTGATACTTTTTTCAATAAATAACTTGTTTTGCTGGAATCCATTGTAATTGACTATGTAGTAAAGATCCCTATTTTCTGTTAAATTGGCACTTTCCTCACCTACCTCACTTCCTGGAGCATTTTGCCTTTCCTAATCACTGATTGGTTCTTTGTTCTAGTGTCACCCCTAATTACCTGATTGAGGCCACCTGGTCACCACTCCCTTTTCACCTTCACTAAGAGGGCAGCTGGTAAGACAAGTTTTATGTTGCACTTTAATTCTTAATAACATATCCAAGTTATTTAAATGACAGCTTTATCCTTATTTCTTGAAGATGGATATGTGAGAATATTGACTTCCTATTTGTTGTCTTTTTGATTCCGCAACCCATGTGTATCTTTATCTTTTCATTAGCATCCCCATTTTGTAGAAATACCTGTCTGTTAAAGTTGTCTAAGTCTTGTGGCTCATGCATGCTGACCCATGATGATAGACCTTAACAGACTGACTGCCACGCCTTGTTAGGGAGCAAGTTACACACTTTTCAGTCTACTATCAAGCTCAAGGGGTGTTTTCAGTGCACTACTGCTAAATACTAAAAGCCGTCAACACTCCTGCTCACTGGCTTACCGGATATCCAATGTACTAATGTTAAGTCACTTAATTTCCCTACAGGCCATAATATTCTACAGTACCAGTCATTACTCACTGAGACAAAGTAAGGTCCAGCAAAGTCCCGGATGACACCAGTGGAAGTACAGATTCCCATGTGGCCAATGAATGGAAGCAGCCATCTGAACAAAAAACAACCTTGCAAATGTTAATATTAAAACGTAAAAGTTGTATTTCGGCGAAGACACACAAGGCCAGTGTATAGATACAATACTGAAAACACAGTTGGAGGTAGCACTACAATTGTAACAACTGTTTTGTGGAAAAGGGGGGGGGGGGTAATAAATTCACTTTCACCCCAAAACCAACTAATCTACTGAAAAATTATAACTGATATTACAGTTTCATGTGGGAAAGAAGTTGATATTGAATTAGTACTGATATACAGAGCTGCCAGCACTTTATCAATATTAGTTAACTATTTAAAATATAAGTAACATGAATAAAATAATTGCGAAATAGTTATAATATCCTCTGCGTCGACTAACTCCATTGTTTTAGGAATATACGGTAACTAGAAATACTTATTTAGATACTTAGCAAGTAGAATTAGTATTCTGACGTGCAATTTAAGAAGGCAAACTTTAAGTATAGTAAGACTTTAAGTATTCAGAATGTCAAAGTTTCCCATATTAGTTTACTTGGTGTAACGTGGCTTTGCTTAATGAACGTTTCATACGCACGGACATTTTAATTTTCAATTATTTGCTAATATTAAACAAGTCATTTGACTCTTACTAACAGCGAAGCCACACCGGCGAGGCCACATTAAAAAGGGAATCAGCAACAGGATGCTATAGTACGTCTTGCTAGCTAGTTAAGCTAATAAAGCTGTTACTTCCAGCCGACGTTTCGGTCTGAAGCAGACTCGCAGTAGCCGGCGACAACTCACGATAATACGGGGATGGGTGTCCACACGATACAGTAAGGATAGCGACTGGCCGCTGGGTTAATTTTCTCAGACGCTATGTGGTAATTCTTCATGGTGTCTTTTTCGACAACATCCGCCATCACCAGCTGTGGAAAATGAACTTCATGTGTCCCACTTACAGCTGCGTCAAGTCGCCTACAACTACACAGAACAATACCGGAAAGGTGATTTTTGGCTTTAATATGATGTGCTCGTTTTAGTAATGAATATGACTAATGCGTTGAGGGATGCCTCATGCGCAGCGTCATGAACAAATCATTTAAATAATCGCCATTGTAATTGCTGATAGAAGAAAACAAACTAGCGTGTTAGGATATTTAGCCATATACTATTTGAGAATTCAATGTGGTTTTATTTTGAAAGGTATAGAAAGCTCTTTCCTCATTTAAGATGGCTTGAAGTGTTGCAGTAGCTTCCGGGATCTATACAAGAACTGTTTTATAGTTTAGCTAAGTTTTGTTAAGTTGTCTTGGGTCTAAGCGAGCCATCAAAAGGAAAAGGCTACATCAGTCAGCCATGCCAGTAATTCAGCCCTGGCAGGAAATACTGTATATTTCATACTTCAAGCAGTTCAATATAAATACATTTTAACAACCTCTAAGATGTATTTGGATAATGGTAGTCAAAACCACTCGGATGTTTTAACTGATAAACTTATTTCTGAAGGTGTCAATTATGATCATCGTAAAATACACTTCATTCAAATTTGACAAACAAAAAACTATGAAAGGCCGTCTTGTGGTGGTGTTCCACTTTTCCAACCATCACAATGAGTTCATAGTTTCTCCATTGACATTCTATTAATTTTTTTTATTCAATTTTATTTATAGTATCAATTCATAACAGGAGTTTTCTCGAGACACTTTACAGATAGAGCAGGTCTAGACCATACTCCAGAATTTACAAGGACCCAACCGGTCTAATAGTTTCCTCCAGAGCAAGCAACAGTGCGACAGTGGCAAGGAAAAACTCCCCGTTGGCTATACGCTAAAAGTATTGCTTTTTTTCCACAATGGAGTCTGGTGGGTTTAGCACTAGCGGTTTCTGGTTAAACAGGTCTCAAAGAGGTTTTAAATGTATATCTCTGTAGGGATCTTTTCCATAATGTTGTCAGACACTTAGTATATTAATTTGAGGCTGTCAGTGGCAAAACAAGCACTTTTGTGAAGGTAAATACAAGCTGGACAGTTGACCTATTAAGCTACATTGTAGCTTTGTGTGTGTGTGTGTGTGTGTGTGTGTGTGTGTGTGTGTGTGTGTGTGTGTGTGTGTATAAGTATACTAAACTGGGTGGCTGTGGTTCAGTGGTAGAGCGGTTGCCTGCCAATTGGTGGTTCAATCCCTGGCCCTGCAGTCCCATGTCGAAGTGTCCTTGGACTGAACCCCAAGTTGCCCCCGATGCTGCGCCATCGGAGTGTGAATGTGTGTGAGTGTTTATCTGATGAGCAGGTGGCACCTTGTACGGCAGCCTCAGCCACAGTGTGTGAATGTGTGTGAATGGTTTCTGTACGATGTAAAAGCGCTTAAGACTAGTATCTTAACGATAAGATTAGAAAAGCGCTATATAAATACAGCACATTTAACGAATATACCAACTAGGCTAAATATGTACACTGTAATAGTAAAAACATATTAATACAAACAAATAGACTTACAGCAACTTTTCCCAGTCACCTTCGCCTCATTTTCTGTCATTTTGAGACAGTCAGGCTTTTTTTGTTTGGGCACAGTTGTATGTATTGATGTGGTTGCACTACTGTATAGGTATGGTATGTCCATTAAGGAACCTTTGGAAAAACTCAGCCAAATACTTGAATAATTTGTCAACAATAAGTCCATTGTTATTATCCAAATTCAATCCTAGCACTGTAATGGGAATTCTGTCCAGTTTATTGCAAAATGCCTCTATTTGATTTCATGCAGGCACAAGGAGAGCTCCCCAGTATGGAGGAGGTGGAGGGCTGCAGCTATCCAAGGAGTTATCTGTGGCAATGGTGAAAATGGAAACAATGATGAACCCAAGGGACCTGCTGGGGCCCTGTGTACTCCATACTGGGTCCCATTAGATGTGACAGGTGATATATTGTGCGAAGGGCAAAAACAAACTACTCGGCAAAAGCAGGCAGACGTTGATAAACGAAGGCACACTGAGCTGAGGGAATTCTCCAGCAAAATGTCACCTCAATATCTGGCTTAGCCATTCTACCCAATTAGGCCAGAAGATGTGCAGCTTTCGGGCCAGTAACTTGGTGTCATGCTAGCGTTTCCAGTCAAAGGTTTGAAAAGTAAAATGTCAAGTGCCTGCAAGTTTCCAGTTCAGCTCCCTGGACTCTGATTGGCCGACTAAGAAATACAATGAGTGTCAAATTCAACACTTTTGGAAACCCATTGGAGCATTTGAATTTATCCGAAAGGTAAAGAGCTGTGATTTTTTACTGGTTAATAAAGGGCCTGAGAAAAGACAGAGAAATTGACTCTCCAGTCATTTGAAACCACACAGCACTTTTTAAAACCATGTCACTTAAAAAGCCCCAGAGAGGCGAAGTGCTTTTCATTAAAGGCTAATGAAATCTCTTGCAACTCGCACAGGGGCGATTCTAGGTTTTGACCTTTAGGCGGGCTCAGTCCCTAATGACAATGGGACATGGATATAGTGCATGCAAAAAAGTTAACCCCAAAAATCAGTATTGTCATTAGCTGATAATCTCTGAGCTAGCTACTGAACAATGTCAGCTACCGTTTTCCTGACACTTTATAAGTCACAGTAATAACGACCAATTTGACACGATGATCTAACATTCTGCGATTTTAGTTGCTTACGTTTCTATTTGGGTTCTAATACGTGCCATGAAATGACCAACTTCTTCTACCAATGTTAAACTTTACAACTGCTCTCCCTCTGACAGATTAGATAGAGACTCCGCCAGAGATTGTGTCCGTTAACCCTTTCCTTGACTGGGTTACAGGTGCATAGCATTGGCAGCACAGGATAGTAAACCTGTTTCAAGCCCTTTGAACCTGTAATTGTTTGTCCTCTGTCACTATGAGACAAGGTCACAAACTGTAACTCGAAGCAATAAAATTGATTTTAAAAAAGAAGAAAGCATCTAAAATTGCCAATTAACTTGCATAATGAATCAATACATTGATTCAGTATAATTTGTTGAAATTGGGATATTGATTTTCCGTTCGCCATACACTAAGCTTCAGATTTGGAATCTCTGGACAGGAGGGAAGTCATAAGACTAGAGGCAAGACTAGATTCCCAACTGGACAAAGAGAAACTGTCTCCCAAGTCAACCTTTTAGTCAACCTTCAGAGGACCTAAAGGCCCTTGAGAATATTTGGCATGTGATCTTTTGAATTAATAATTAACAATTATTTTAAAAGTTGCTAGGGAATTTGCGCCACCCACAGTAAAATGTGCTGTGTTTACCTGTTATTATATTGAGGCCCTGTACTTTAGAGGGGCTCATTAAGGACAACATGGTTATGAAAGGAAACACTGCCCCTTTGTGGATATGTTGGAGAGCTACTGGACATGGTCCATCAAGGCAGTGGTCCCAGCCTTTTTAGTCTGAGGTACCCCCACTGGCCTGTCGGATGAACTCGCGTAACCCCCTTTATCAATTCCCAATGTTATGTTTCAAATGGATAACATTATTCATTCATATTTTTATTTTTTCATACAATTGAACTGTTTGAAGGTTGGTTTGGTCCGATATTGTACTACTTGGCTAAAAGTACTTTAGAGTGAAGCTGAATGTTTCAGTAATAATGTTTTATTTACTTTTAACCTATAACTGTTTATTTGTTACTTTTAGCTAATTATTTCTGCCATTTATCAATCACTTTTAGTTATCTGTTTAATCTTGCTCGCTAACTAGTTTTTCACTCTCTGCAACATGTAGTGTTCAGGTGTTACAGCAGACTTTGATAATATGTGTGCTACTCCAATCTTTCCATGTACCCCCTGGCACCTGCAGAACATCCCCCCCCCCCACACCCCTTGTTGGGAGAATCCCTGTCTTTAGAAGTTCAGACACACAAGAGTCAACCTGACTGGGAAACGGGTTGAACAAGATCTACAACAGCAGATCTATGTTCATCTAACACTTAACAGGTGAAGTGACAACAAACACCTGTACTGACCTGATCCACAGACACATGTCTGCATTAGCCTACAGTCAGTGGTCCAAGGCTAATGAAAGAGGCGTAACACAGGAAACTATTGAGCAAGTGAGTAGCAACAGGAAGTGTGTAAATATTTGTAAGAGTGATAAATGGGCAGAGAGGGAGTCACAGAGCGACACTTTGGTAGATCTGCATGTGTTTATCAGAGGCCAGATGTTTCTATTTAAAAGAGAAGTGGTGAAGTGAATGTAACGCCTTCAGAGATCCTCCCAGGCCCACAGTATTCTGGGCTTCAAGAAGCCTTTCTGTTGAATGGGGAACCCGATACAATTATGAATATTTTGTAGATGCAAAATCTGATGTTTTACTGCACAATGTAACCTTGGCTTTAATAACATGTCGCTGATCCAAATGTTTAAGTTCAAATGCAACTGTAGCTAATAACTCACTCATTTAACATGATGCTGTTGCTGTCAACAACACATTTTCTAACATTTTAAAAGGGGCCAGTTTTTCAGGCATGATTCATATTTAAACCTTTAAGGTTTCTACGATGAAATCCTGCCTCTAAAGTAAAACTGGAAGAGCCAAATTTAGTCTGGTACATTGCAAACTAACTTCCTTATAAGACTCGAGAGAATTCTTTATTACTGCAAACACTTTCCAAGCAACACTTTTTTTAATCCCAGTCGCCAGTCTGCAAGTCAAACTTGCTGTTCCTGATGTTATTTCAGTGAATTTGCAGTCAGTGGCAAGATCTTTCACATCTGTGGTGCTTTTCCCCTCCTCTTCTTCTCATCATCCTTAAATATACACACTCACACAAGTATGCAAACAATTGACTACATTCTCTCTTACACAACTACAGTTGTGTTCAGAATAGTAGCAGTGTGTCAAGAAAGTGAATGATGCTCAAAATCCTTGGAATAGCTTATAATTCCATAATATCAATGCATTGGGAACACTGCAAATTCAATTCCAAATGAAAACATGACAAATTGATCAAGTTTGTGTTCTACCTTTGCAGAAAGTGAAGAAAATGAATTTTAGGCTGTTCAACAATAGTATTTTGATTTTTCTTTAACAACTCAAACATTTACTGTATGAACTGAAAAATGTCTCAAGGGTTTGCTTTACTTTGAATCACTGCGCTGATATTTAGTTGCATAACCAGTATTTCTGAGAACTGCTTCACATCTGTGTTGCATGGAGTCGTCCATCTTCTGGCCCCTGTGAACAGGTATTCCAGCCCAGGACCATTGAACTACATTCCACAATTTCTCTGCTTTAGAAACTCAAAATTCAAACAAAAGCAGTTTTATGGGGGGGGGGTACCTTTGGACACACCCAGTCTAGTTGTTTGTCTGTTTCCAGTCTTTATGCTAAACTAAGCAGACCAGCTGCTGGCTGCAGCTTTATACTTTACTGTATTTCTTAAGTGTCAAACTGATATTTAATTTTAAATTGTCCCTGTAAAATCCGTCCCCTTGGTTGTAATATGCTTTCAGTCCAGTCATGTTGTGGGTGGTGTGGTCATAGATGCATGCCTGCCTGTATGGCCTAGCCTACTGTGTAAAGTATAAACTACAGAACAGACTCATTGACAAAGAATGTTCCAGAAGTTGACACCCACACAGCCGGAATACCTCTCTGCCGGGCTACTAGAAATCTTCTGATTAAAATAGCCTACTATTTAGGTTTTTTCTTCGATTTTGCATTCATTTAGGGATTATATTGAGTCGTGAATTACTGAGATTGGAGGACTTTTTCCTTAATGTAAATCCATTTGCCCATAAACACACCGAAAACCAATTTGACTTATTCCTCAAGCCTGAGCATGTACCAGATCACGCCCGAGGTTTTCTTTTGTTAACGTTATTAGTCATTTTTTATTTTTTAAAGCACTGTCTTCCTCCTGATCCACCCATTGACAGTTAAGGACCCAGTGTCTAGCAAGTTACATGCACAGCAGGTTTTCCGGTATCATTTTTTAAAATAAAACGATTATTGACGTATATCAACCAGACATGCTCAACAATAGTTTGTGTAGGTTATTGCGTCCTAAACAATGACTGATGACTGATCAACCTTCCGTTTTGTTAGATGACGTAGGTTGAATACAGATTAAATATATTTATCAGTTACACACACGCATACAAACGTGTGCATCCATATTTGAAATGTATTTCTATACAGTTTATTGGTTACTTTGCATGCACACTATCACATAAGTAACATATCAGAACGGCTCCTTCACATGTTACACTAGTCTAAATGCATTTTCCTTTTCTAGTTTTTATAATTTCTATATTATTTTAGCCTTATCTAAAGAATCAAGCTTTTATTTATCATGACCAAATCACTAGACTTCCGGCTGCGTTTTGAGCACGCGTAGTAACTTGACGAAGCCTTTTCACTTCAGCGCAAGACACTGTTGAATATGTGTCTCGGCCGGCGGAGGAAGAGGACCTTTCAGCAGCGGACGGTGAAAAAAACGAGGAACAAAGTGGGTAAGTAGTCAGTAAATAGGTCGCCTGCCAAAGTGATGCGCACTAGGTTTAATACGTGACGCCTGTGTTTCAGGCTGTGGCAGAACTTTTGAGAACTGTCTCGGGTTTAGTTCCGCCTATAGCATGCACACGGTTGATGGGCAAATGGACACGGGTCGGTTCAGAGAACGCAGATGAAGTCCGTTTGATATTCGCCAGGTGCGGGTAGGCTACAGAAAGAAACAGCGGCGCTACATTTAAGGATGGGGAAAAATGATCTTGCTGTCAAGTTAAACTTAAAAGTTCACACCACTGCCATTATACTGTTGCTAATTAAAATGTAAAACAATATAAAAAAGTCATTTAGCCTATTCGACCGGTTGTGTATTTAAAGGTATAATATGCATCCTCAAAAAACAATGTATGGATTAATACAAAAGTAGTCCTTCTCAATCATTGCTTATGACCCACTACAAGTGTGTGGCGTGTCTGCAGAAAGCTGCAATCTGCCTGAATTCTCTTTTTCTTATTTTGAGTGCGGGACGTTTGTGGGTGTCAGCAACGAGCTTTTGGACTTCACATAGGTGTGTTAACTCCAAGACATCACGCAGGTTGTGCGTATGCTTTCCCCCTCAGCGTCTTATTGGTGCAGAAGTTTAACTGACTACACACTCCGAAACAGACATTAGCTCATAATCCAGCAGTGTGGCTCATTCCTGCAGAGGTGTGTGTTTCTTTGTGCTTTAAAACATAACCGCCATGTCACAATCCGAAAAATGCTTTGTCGTTCCTTCTCTTAATTCATTATCTAGCTCGCTCGACCACCGATGCATTCTCTCTCTGGCTCTGAGTCATCTTTAAAAACAGTAACCTGTGTTTTCCACTGGGCCTGTGCTGCGTTCCGGCTGCGCCACAATTTAGTTGTGTCTTAGGCCATGCGCCATGCCACACCGGGAGCTTCTCAGAAGCGGAGCGTCTTTCCTGTCGACACAGATTTTGCGACGCGCACAGTGGAAAATAAGGGTTGAGCCATAATCACTGCATATTCTACCTTAAACCTGCAGGTAACCAATGTAACTGGCCAAACACCGGACCGGTATATCAAATTTGACCACTAGTTGTACCACTTATTCAGCAACCACTCCTGAGTGGAACATAATGGGACTGGGAGAGCCCATGAATGAGAGTGAAGCAACTCCTGTCTATTGGTGGTGGTAATGCACCTCTAAGCAGGGTTTACCAACCGCTAAAAAAACATGAAATAAGATGAAGCAGAGAGGGAAATGGCACTCAAGCTTGCACAAAAACAACCAGATAACTGATACGTTGTTTTTATTTCTCACAACCACCATTCATATTAACTTTCCTTCTTCTAAACATCAAAATAAAAAATAGCCTAGCGCACTTGAGAAACTGTTTCTAAAGATAAAGTGCAGTGTTACATGCTGCGTTGTCTATGCTTTTTGGGTCTTTCATCAGCCAGGGCTCCAGACTTAGTGTGTGTGTGTGTGTGTGTGTGTGTATATATATATATATATATATATATATATATATATATATATATATATATCTCTGTTCAAGGGCCATCTGCTAGGCTTGGGCGATATTACAGTATGATAGGGTATTTAGAAATCCTGTTATTTTCAGTACCGTAAAAAAATGGATACTCTTCTTTCTATTGACCTTATAGCTGAGATGCTATATTAAGGCAATGTAGTGTATAGCACGCCCCACCTGAGGTGTGTGGGTGGGTGGGTTTCTAAGTGCAGAAAATTAAATAAAATTTAGAAACATTCACAAATACATGCAGGATGAGACAGATGATCTGTGCTGCAGTGTTTTGTTATTTTGATTTTATATTGTTGCGTAAAATAAGATTCATTTTTGTGGATGTGAACTAAAATCTTCTGTGCAGGAAGGACCCAGTGTGCATCACTCGGCTACTGACAGTTATGGCGACCATTGTGATGGAGAGAATTGGGCGAGTGTTCATCAGCCTGCAGCAGATCAGGGAGGTTCCTCAGATGCTGACTGATGCTGCACCCTCCATGCCCGGCACCGTAACAGACACAGAGGTTCCCTACTACTTCAGGGAGCGCTACGTCTGCACCGGCTACCGGCCACTCTACCAAGACTGGCGCTATTACTTCCTGTCTTTATTCCAGCGCCACAATGAGACAATCAACATCTGGACTCACCTGCTGGCTGTTTTAGTTATTCTGATTAGATTACGGCAACTCTCTGAGACTGTGGACTTTGTTGGTGATCCTCATTCATGGCCCCTGTTGATCCTCATCCTGTCCTCCTTGACCTACTCGGCATTCAGTGCAGTAGCTCACCTACTGGGTGGAAAGTCTGAGCTGTGTCATTACATCTTCTTCTTTCTGGACTATGTTGGGGTAGCCCAGTATCAGTATGGCAGCGCTGTAGTTCACTTTTACTATGCTGTGGATGAGAGCTTGCACAGACACGTGCATGGGATCTTCATGCCCACTGCCGCTGCCCTCAGCTGTCTCTCGTGCCTGGGATGCTGCTATGGGAAGTACTTCAACCACAGCTTACCGGCATGGGTGCGTAAGGTGTGCCAGGTGGTGCCCTCAGCGCTTGCCTATATCTGGGACAGCAGTCCTGTGGCTAAAAGACTCATGTCATGGTCTCTAGCCAGCAGTGACCCAGCCATTATCTATCACTTTGGTCAGGTGGCTTTCTTTCTTAGCTGCAGCTTCTTCTTTACCTTCCCTCTGCTAGAGCGCTGCTTCCCTGGGCGGTGCGATTTCGTGGGTCAGAGTCATCAGATCTTCCATGTACTCTTATCTTGCTGCACCCTGTGTCAGATCCATGCCTCCCACCTCGACTACGTGGGCCGTAGGAAGCTGTACTCACGTCTGCATAAGAGCGGTGAGGCTGCTGTCTTCGTGGGACTGTACGGGGTCACTTTGGTCGGGTGTGCGCTAGTTGTTGCCTTCATGCTGAAGAAAGCTAAACAAGTGCTTGATTTCAAAGCCAAGTCCAAATGATAGATTATATCTTGTAGGAACTATATAGAAAACCATTTATGTGACTTTCCTTTTAGCTTTGATAGAAAGGGAACTCATTTACTGTACATGCTTGGCTTTGATAACTCTGGCAGTATAACATAGGGTTATATAATGATATTAGGAGTTAGTATTTTGGTATGGATTCGTATTATAATTTGTTTAATAATTCACAGTAACATCACTGCCTACAGTATATGGCCATTTATAAAATCACTGCTGTAACTGATAAAATACATGACTTCGAGAGGGATTTGTTAAATTATCCGGTTGATACAGGGATATGTGGAATAGCATTTGATATGTACTGATATTAATATAATATATTTTGAAACTCAATGTTTTGTTATTCATGCCCTGGGGCATATTTCATAGAAACTAATGGATTTATTTTTAATATAAAAAAACTTTAGAAATGGTTAAATGGTGATACTCTGATCACTGCTTGTAGCAACATTTTTCCTACGCAAAAAGCTACTTCATAATTGAAGTAAAGACACTATAATCTAGTAACATTAAAAAGACCATTTTACAGTTTAATAATTTTACTACATGCAGGGCCATTGGCATTGTGTCTTGAGTCAGTTGCTGCACATTTTATATACAATTTAGCAAACAGTTGGTGCTGATAGAGTATTACCTTGTGATTGTTATTGTTCTCAAACCCTAAATGCCATCAGATGTGTAGGTTTTTCAGAAACAAAAGCTTTAGGATTTAAGTTCCCATTTTCATCGCTTTATGCCATAGACTGTAAAATAGTAGACAGGGAATGCCATTTTGAAGCCTCGAGTTTGGCAACACAGACGTCGGCATCTTGGTTGGTTGCATCTAGTCGATTTTTGATAATAGGGTTGAGCTGGGTAGGATGATTTTGTTTGTTTTATGGTTGCAATGGCGCTGCGCTAAGTTAAACGTTAAAGGGGGAAAGTTGCCAATTTCCAACCCTTCTGAAGCAAGTCATCCAGCAGAGTTTTATAGTCGGGTAAACTTGGACCTCCCGGTACTGCCGCCATTCATCTGTATGTACAGAATTACAGAAAGTCATATGACTTTCCCTGAAGTAACCAGCTATTTCTAGCACTAGTTAGCTTTCTTATCATAATGCTAAACAAGACTTTTTTTGGCTACCAAATGTTTCGATTAACTTTGAAGCGGAAACATACAGTGAGAGGGTCAAAGTTTAGGATGAAAACATGGACAACACCCAAAAACAAGTTCACGGCTATTTAATGTATACAGGGCCATGGTTAGCATTGCTAAGCCTCTACCCCTAAAGCGTCCCGATTTTATCGTCAATTTAAAAAGAAATGGGACCATAATTTACATAATGAACATTGTGCTGTATTGAAGAAGACTTGAAAGTGACGATTGAGACCATAAACTCATCATTAAAATAATATATCAAGTAGAAGTTGTGTTACTTTCTCAGGAGATCTTTTTGTAGCCGGTGGAGTCGCCCCCTGCTGGAGATTAGATAGACTGCAATTGAGGCGTTTCCACATTGGCTTCAATTTTCAAAGGCGGTTGCTTTGCCCATTATTTTTACAGTCTATGGTTTATGCATTTCGGTAGGGTTTAAAACCTGATAACGCATGATTAGATGTTTGCTAGCATAAGATTTGAACCTTTTTGTTGTTGTTTTGCTTTCACAAGTTTCATTACTTTAAGATATATTGATACACTGCCTTCGGACTGTATTTATGAAAGCTGGATATTTTTTTATGAAAGCTCTGTTTGATCAAGTCTTAATTAGATAAATATGTCTAAGACATGCAGTATTTGTTGACTGTTTTGTGTTATGTTTATTAATATGTCAGCAATCATTGTATTATGTCTTATTGGAAATCTTGATTATGGCCTTTTTGTCCAAGATGGAAAAATAAATGTGGTTTTAATATGAGTGTATTGTCTTATTGGAAATCTTGATAATGGCCTTTGTCCAAGAGTCCAAGAGGGAAAAATGAATGTTGGTCATTACTAAAAGTTAAACCTCTGATCAAATATTTGGCTCTTCCTCTGTTTAATTGTTTGATTAACTGAAAACTCCAATTGGAAATTGAATTCTACCTTTTCCTGTTTTAATATATATTGGTTTGAAACAGATTTTTCTCTTAATGAACTTTTATTTTCTCAACATGTCAAACCTAAATTTTCTTGCTATTGCCAAATGAAATTCTCTCAATAAATGGCCTCCTTGTGATATCCCCAATCCACCTGCTGTGTAAATATTGATCTTTTATGTTTTCCCCTTTTTACTACCAGCAAATCAACAGCAGCTCCCATTTCCTAAACTGGATATTTTCCAAGAGCGAGAGCTACAGAATGAGTAGATATATCGCTTGTAATAGTTAATACCATTTATAATTGCATTGTAAAAACATTAACAGCAATGCATTTTAAAAATGGATTCCTTATTGTTTGTGGAGGATACATGTGTTATTGCAGATACTGTAATCCTTCTTTATGACAGAAGGTTTAAAAACAGTAGTATACCAGGAAAATCTTTTGATGCAAAACTGAGCATACCAAATTTAAATGCTCCACAGCAGCCTGTTGAATGGGTTCCTGTGGGCCTAACCGGTTATAAGATAAGGATACAATATAATTTGTAAGCTCAAACTAGCAAACAGCACAGATTGAGTCTGTGCTTTATTGAACTGAGTAAACATAAAAGCATGTTAATAATTCCTAGCCTGATTCTTTGTATACTGTATATGTGAACTGACAGTGAGGCTGGGCTGTGCCCTTTGTAATGTCGATGAGTTGTGCCCCAACCGTCTGGATGTGAGTCACCCAAGCAAAGCCCTGTCTGTGACCCACGTATTAACATCCTTCTCTGCCACACAAACCTTTAAGAGCCAGGCAGCCCAGCTAGCTTCAAAGACATACTGCAAGTACCACAGTATGTCCTGCAAAGGCAGTAATCAGGGTATAAACAGTTCAACAGCCTCTATACACTGCTCTTTGAAAGGACCCGTTGCACAAATTTAGGAGCCAGGGCCATATCCAGAGATAAAGCTGACTCAAAGATGGATACCAAACCCTCCTGTCCAGGTTTTTCTTTAGATCAGAGCCACGTTGGTGGAAAACCAGTTGGTATGCACCTCTTGTCAGTTTCTGTGCAGTGCCAGGAAACTATGCTTCAGTGTGGGACGTTGCCATTGGTTGTGCAGGCATTGAGCAGGGCAGCCTTTCAGCCACTGGCTGGCACGAACCTTTTTGCTTTCTGGCGTTTGCCTTGGCACCAGGCAAGTGTGTGTATGAACTCAATGCCCTTTATTGCAAGTCATGGGTCACACTGTGGCAAATATTTCTCTCCTGCCAAAAGTCCTGTTTCCATGAAAACCAGGAAGGAAGCAAACATACCATCCTAACCCATTAGGATTCAAAGTGGTGGAAAGGCCAACTTGTGTGTGGTTCAGGTGCTACAGCTGTCCAGTGAGGCAACACAGAGCTTTAGAGGGCGTTCTGACATAAAACAGCCCTGCTTTAAATCAATGCAAGGGACTTCACTGCTAAACAGAAATACAACCATCTTGTTTCACTGAGTACGTTTACATGCATACTAATATTCCACTATTATTCCAAATAAGCCTATGACAATATTTCAAATTTGATAAGGGTCATGTAAACAACATTTTCCATTTGGATATTCCAAATAAGGCCTTTCCAAATAAAGCATTTTCTGATTACAACATGTTGGATATGCTGGTATTATTTGGATTTTAGGAACATTCTTTGGACATTTATACAGCGCATTCGGGAATATGAAGAAGAAGAAGAAGAAGAAAAAACACACCTACTTGTAAACATTATGACAGACTTGGATATCATCTGGTTTTTTATTATGCGCAGATATCACAACTCCAACCTTTTCAAGATGGTGGTTGAAGGAATGAAAGAGTCTGCATTCACATTGTCAAACAGGTCCACCACCGGTAGAAAAAATTGGAAAGGTTCTGTTTCGCATGCCTGCATGTAAATTCATTCATTTTCATAAGCCGTGTAAACAGCTTTGTCAGAATATTACCTTTTCAGAATATGGGCAGAAAACTGAATAATAGGTGTATGTAACTATATTCACTGTGATCTACCATACATGTACACTTGATTGGCCGCATACAGGACTGTCAGTCTGCTTATTCAGAGCAGCTGTTATTGTGCCACAGTAGAAAGAACAAAGGGCAACCACTGTCTAAACAAAGGCTTACAAACACATCTTATATTTGTAAGTTAAAGTCCACCATTGCAGCTAGTTCCAATTTGTGCCATATGCTGTATGTGGTGCTAAACTGCTGTCAGTATCTACCAACGGAGCCCCCTAATGGTCAAATTGGGAATTTGCATGCCCTCACAATAACTTTTGAGTACATCCAGTCCAATTATAATACACAGCCAGTTTATGTAATCACTCTGCAAATACTACAAAAGGAGAGATGATGTGACACTTTTACATGATGCATTATTGTGTATTACTCCTTTCAAAAATCTGAGCTGTGACAGTATACCATCACTAACTGTCTGTCTGGACTACTGCGGCATTTGTGGTTAAATCTATGATGCTAGGGAAATGGCTATGGTAACTGTACTGTGACTACACTTCAGTCACTACAGTCTACTACCTAATACTATTATGATTTTTTTTTCTATGGATCAGAGGGAATGCAAAACTTAATGTGAGGGAACAAAAGTATTGTGAGGTAATGCAAAACTTATTGTAGCGTAAAAAAAAGATATTTGGAACAAACATTCTCACCATCTGTAAATTCTCTGTCAGCACCGGTTTTGGGTGGTAGTAGCCGACTGTAGGGAGTTGGGTTGGGTAAAGGATGGTTTCTGGTTCAAGTCTGCTGGGGACGCCTGTTCAGCAGTCGCAGACCCCCCTCTGAGGCATCTGACGTCTCTCCATGTGTGTGTATTTTAGGTCTGTGTGTGTAGTGTGTACTAACAGAGTGAACAAAATAATAATTTCCCAGCTGGGGATCTATAAAAACTATAAAACTAAATTTAAAAAATGAAAATAAAAAATTACTATTTATTTTGTATAATAATATTACATCATTCTTGTGATTCACGAGACTATGACAAAATCTATCTTGTCAGGCCCTAATGCGCATATATATTTTTTTCAAAGATAATTTTTTGGACATTTTAGGCCTTTATTTTCATAGGACAGAATGAAGACATGAGAGGGGAGAGAGAGAGAGGGGGGAATGACATTCAGCAAAGGGCCAAAGGGCGGAGTCGAACCCGCAGCTGCTGCGTTGAGGAAGAAACCTCTATATATGGGCGCCTGGTCTACCAGGTGAGCTAACCAGGCGCCCAACTTAATGTGTTTGTGTCTGAACTGCCAGCTTACCAAACTAATCAGCATCAGGTGAGGAGCTACTGGCAGCTACAGGGGTGGTTTTGGTGTGTGTTGTGGCCGCGAGTGTTCCTTCAAAACAACAATGGCAAACGTGATGGACAGATGCTTCATCCAATCACCATCTAGGTTAATTTTTGAAAGGGCCTGTGCACCTTTTCCCCAACAGTTTCCAATGATGGCTTCTCAGTTGGTTTTGTCCAAACAACCATCTGGCTCGTCAGGTTATGTACTAGTGGCTCAATATAAATAACTGGAAAATAAAGAGATTTCTATAATTCTATTATAAATGCCAATTCTTGTGTCACGTTGAGTTGAATATGTCACGTTTCATGCAAGTTGGATGCAAAAATAAAAGTATTGGTTTCAAAACTACTTAAAGTATAAAAGTAAAAGTAATGCAAGGGGGAAAATGTCATTATTAATAATACATAATACATTTTATTTAAAGGCGCCTTTCTCTGCACTCAAGGACGGCGCACAGGGTATTCATATAATAAAAACAGCAAAACAAATAAGGGCAAAAGCTTAGGCCGCACCACAGGGGCCTATAGAGCACTATCACCTCCCCAATAACACATTTTTCTAAAGGCCATAATGACTATAATGTTATATTAACATGTTAATGTTGAAAAATTTGGGATGCACCTGTTTCAGCCGCATTTATGCCTAGTGAAACAACACATTTTAATACAACAAAGCATATGTGTACTACTGAGCATTAACATGTGTTTCATGGAGGAGAAGATATGATGACTAGTTGCCTATAAGTAATGTAATGGTGCAAAAAGTCAAATATCAGAGGCATGTTATCAACATCCTTTATTGAAATGTAAATGTACATCCAAGCTTAGCTGCAGGAATCTGTGGGCAACGGATTCCCTCTATCTTGATGGTGCAATTTATCTGGAAAGGTTTTTGTTTTTTATGTGTTTTTTTGAACAATGACAAGGCGGAATGAAAACAAGCCGAACTGAAATAGGAGTAACAAGGCTATTTTTAAAATGTAAGGAGTAGAAAGTACAGATAATTGCGTGAAAATGTAAGGAGTAAAAGTAAAAAGTCTGCTGTAAAATAATTACTCGAGTAATAGATACACATTTCCACTAAAGTAATGTAACAAAGCATTTTTACTTTGTTACTTGACACCTATGCTGCAGGATAGCTGTTTACACTGTGTTCACACCCATTGGTTTGTTATACACCAAACAGTTGAGCTCCTGCTGTGTAGACATCCAAACCATATGATTAGCGTTATGCTTAGTACTTGTTACTTATACTAAGTTAGGCCTTTCGTACAGTGTTGTTTTATTGACCTCTGGTAAGAACTCTTTTGTTACCATTTTGTTATTAGACATATTTGTGTTGATTATGTTGCAGTATGTTCATTATTGTGCTTTTATTAGACACTATTGTCATCATTAAACTATGGGGTGTATATTGTTTTTGTTTTCATTGTCTGGGTTGCTATAGTTTGGTACATGCTCTTTTTGTTAAATTAATGAAGACATTCACATTTGTGCCGTCCCCTCCTGCTCACTGTGATCACTCATAATGTGTTTAACTCATATATAACTGGGCTGTAATTGCTAGACTCCAATCAAGTAATGGTACGTTTTATTTCAGGAATGTTGTCTTGTAGTTGCTGGCTCCAATCCACATCTACATTTCACTAATCAATTCAGTAAAGAAAATACAAAAACAATAACAATCTATGTTCAACATTTGACTTGGCAACAAAGCACAATGCTCTATTTGTCTTAATTACAACTTTTTGTTGTTAATATCCCATCTGAATACTGATCCAAAGATCCAAAATTTCTATTTTGAGTATTTGATTGTAAAACATTTTTCTCTTCCATTTGAAATAATTGAAAATAGAATTTAAAAAAAAATAGAATATAAGTATAATATAAAAAAGATGTATAGGCCCATGCATTTGGAAATACTTTGTTTACTAGACATTATCACAAAAAAGTTTAAGTTAATTTAAGTTAAAAAACATTGGAATGTGGTTTTGTCTCTGTTTCAATGTGCAAATGAAAATGACGCTATATTGCCCATTGCCCAACTCTACACTGTAAATAATGCCTGTGAAATCTACAGTTGTTTCCTTTAGATTTCACAGTAACACTACTGTATATGATTTCTTTACAGTAGAATACTGTAAAGTTTACATTACAACCTTGTCGACATGACAAAATCACAGTAGTCTAAGTATTACAGTTGAAATCACAGTAGTCAAAGCATTACTGTAAAAAAAATATATTAAATTATAGCCACGGTAGTTTTGTAAAAAGTAAACTACTGTATTTTCACTTTTATATCTTATGTTGTGTTTAATTGTTTTGTATTTTACAATGAATACATAAAATACTGTAAATGGTAACTTGCTGGCCAATTGTTGCCAGTAAGTTACTGTACATTTTATGTTAAATTTGTTACAGTGTATATTGCCTGTTCCCTAACTTAAATATAGTAGGATATAGTATAGTATTTAAATATATAGTATTTAAGTTAGTCTATGAGAGCTTGTAGAGGCAATCCCAGACCACTGTTTTTCACTATTTTGATTATAGCACCAATAAAGGACAATTCTGGTGCAAAATGAACCTAGGAGTTAATACCTCAGTGCTTGAGCTATGTTTGGATTGGTTACCGGTTGCACGACGTCCATGGTTCGACTGGTTGTGACCCAAGATGGCGCCTGCCTGTATACCGAACGGTATTGTTCATATTTTTAATAAACTGTCTGTACATTGACAAAGTCCTCAATGCTTCAGTAGGGACCCTCATTATGCTTGTTAGTGGTATAGAAATAACGATTTCTTTTTACTTTACCCGTTCCCTGACAACTAGCGTTATAAGCTAATTAGCAGTTTGTGCTAAAACTGGTCACATTCGATTAGTATGAAAACATATCCCAGAGAAAGGTCAACTCGGTACCCATGTCTAAACCCTAGGATTATTTTGCCCCGGAATTGTCCTTTAACTACTTTGCTACAATCAGTAGCATGCTCAATTTAAATCCTTATCTTTATCATTCTGTCTCCTTCTTTTTAAATATAAATCACAGGTGAAGGTCAGTCTTTTAAAAGTTTAGTATTGAGGGACCCAAACGTATAGGAGAAGTACATTTAAATCCTTTGGCACTTTAAAGTTGAAACAAAACCAGACTTGTCCAGGTAAATAGATAGATGCACAATTTCCCTCAAATATATAAAACTTTATCTTATTAATACAACTAGTTTATAGGGCTTAATTGACATCTGCAAAACGTTTTTGCCTCCCACCTCGACTACATGGGCCGTAAGAAGCTGTACTCACGTCTGCATAAGAGCGGTGAGGCTGCTGTCTTCGTGGGACTGTACGGGGTCACTTTGGTCGGGTGTACGCTAGTTGTTGCCTTCATGCTGAAGAAAGCTAAACAAGTGCTTGATTTCAAAGCCAAGTCCAAATGATAGATTGGCTTAGATGAACCTGGCTCTGTCCAAAACTATACAAATCCATCTCTCAGATGTTACCTTTCCCTCCCTGACAATGAAGACTTTTGTAATCCATGACCACATTCTATAAATCATTAAAAGAAAAGTCTTAGAGATACAGTGAGGAAAGTAAGTATTTGAACACCCTGCTATTTTGTAAGTTCTCCCACTTAGAAATCATGGAGGGGTCTGAAATTGTCAACGTAGGTGCATGTCCACTGTGAGAGACATAATCTAAAAAAAAATCCAGAAATCACAATGTATGATTTTTTAACTATTTATTTGTATGATACCGCTGCAAATAAGTATTTGAACACCTGTCTATCAGCTAGATTTCTAACCCTCAAAGACCTGTTAGTCTGCCTTCAAAATGTCCACCTCCACTCCATTTATTATCCTAAATTAGATGTACCTGTTTGAGGTCTTTAGCTGCATAAAGACACCTGTCCACCCACATACAATCAGTAAGAATCCAACTACTAACATGGCCAAGACCAAAGAGCTGTCCAAAGAGACTAGAGACAAAATTGTACACCTCCACAAGGCTGGAAAGGGCTACGGGTAAATTGCCATACAGATTGGTGAAAAAAGGTCCACTGTTGGAGCAATCATTAGAAAATGGAAGAAGCTAAACATGACTGTCAATCTCCCTCGGACTGGGGCTCCATGCAAGATCTCAGCTCGTGGGGTCTCAATGATCCTAAGAAAGGTGAGAAATCAGCCCAGAACTACACAGGAGGAGCTGGTCAATGACCGGAAAAGAGCTGGGACCACCGTTTCCAAGGTTACTGTTGGTAATACACTAAGACGTCATGGTTTGAAATCATGCATGGCATAGAAGGTTCCCCTGCTTAAACCAGCACATGTCAAGGCCCGTCTTAAGTTTGCCAATGACCATTTGGATGATCCAGAGGAGTCTTGGGAGAAAGTCATGTGGTTAGATGAGACCAAAATAGAACTTTTTGGTCATAATTCCACTAACCGTGTTTGGAGGAAGAAGAATGATGAGTACCATCCCAAGAACACCATCCCTACTGTGAAGCATGGGGGTGGTAGCATCATGCTTTGGGGGTGTTTTTCTGCACATGGGACAGGGCGACTGTACGAGGGAGCTCAAACTCACAGCCCAGAAACCTGACTGATCTAGAGAAGATCTGTGTGGAGGAGTGGGCCAAAATCCCTTCTGCAGTGTGTGCAAACCTGGTGAAAAACTACAGGAAACGTTTGACCTCTGGAATTGCAAACAAAGGCTACTGTACCAAATATTAACATTGATTTTCTCAGGTGTTCAAATACTTATTTGCAGCTGTATCATACAAATAAATAGTTAAAAAATCATACATTGTGATTTCTGGATATTTCTTTTAGATTATGTCTCTCACAGTGGACATGCACCTACGATGACAATTTCAGACCCCTCCATGATTTCTAAGTGGGAGAACTTGCAAAATAGCAGGGTGTTCAAATACTTATTTACCTCACTGTAGGATCCCCCATGTATAAAAGTGTTGAATGTACATGTATTTGAGGTAAACACATTACATTAGCCGATAGACATGGTTTATTTTCTCATGCCATGAGCAGAATTAGTGTTCTTCTTCTTCTTCTTCTTCCTCAGAGAGGATATTGTTCACCTCACTCAGATATATTGACCCTCCTGGCTGGCTCTGCAGTAGGCTCCAGTCTTATTGTGTGTGTACTTGTCCATCCTGCATGGCTCAGTTGCTCACTTAAAACCCAGAATCTGCTGAGTAATGGCACTGTTGGACTCTCTCCCACATTCCTCCCATCTGACTCACAATGGAAGGGGCCAGCCTGCTTCCCTTGTGATAAAGTCCCAATTAAATTTCATCATTGGACTTAATGGGGCTCAAAATACTTTATAGCGAGCAATGATGCACAGCTGATTTGTCAATGTCAAAGTATGATCCTCTTGTATGTCCTCTTAAACATAATTGTCATTGATAATTACAATTTGGGGAGTCTGGGTTATTTCAAGCTATTTACTGTTGCTAGGTGGTCTATCGGTTAGACAGAGTGTACCAGAACCGGACAATCCCAGATTGTATCCCCTTTGGCAGCCATGTGTTGAAGTTTCCTTGACCAATACTAATCACCCCACTTTATTTATTGTATGTCCCTGACAGTGAAGGGTTCTTTGGAAGGACAGGCATCTAACAAAATGTTGTATTTAATATATTTCAGAGGAGCATATTATAATTGTGCCATAAATCATTATGGTTACACTCAGTGTTGTAGCCAATTTTCAGTATGTTGCTCCAACGCTTTGGGCTGTTGAATGAATTGCAATAAAATGTTGTACATCCATGTACTAGAAGGCCTGCTGACTCTGGTGATCCCTTACTTTTCCTTGACTGTCAACAAAGCAGCAGAAGAAATGTGTTACAAAGTAAATGATCTGCTTTGAACTTAAATGTATATATAGTATATACAGTGCTGTATATTTGCAAGATAAGGAAAAATAACTGGAGAAAATAATTTCAATGACCTAGAAATGTTGGAACAGCTTTCAATAAACATAGCTTCCCAATAACAAGTTTATTTATTTATTTATTTATAAGTTACATTTTTAACAGGCAGATTTGATATTGGCTGCTGTTTTCATGATTTACCATAACGCTCTACCACACACACACACACACACACACACACACACATATATATATATATATATATATATATATATATATATATATATATATATATATATATATATATATATATATACATATATATATATATATATATATGTATATATATATATATTGTGCATTTCAAAGACCCTTCAGCTTTTAACACACAAACTTTTACACATGTCACACACAAACACACATGTGAACACACACACACACACACACACACACACAAAAATGTGGCTACCTGTTATGAATCAATTGAGCTAAGCCAGATACAGTTACCTATAAGAGACACAACACTGCTTATTTGAGAGAGAGAGAGAGAGAGAGAGAGAGAGAGAGAGAGAGAGAGAGAGAGAGGGGGGGGGGACCAGTGTGTGTGTGTGTGTGTGTGTGTGTGTGTGTGTGAGTGAGTAAGTGAGTCTGCAATTTTCTGAAAGCGGAATAAAGCGGAAACAAAACAATGACATAGAGAGAAAAAAAGGGGGCAAGGGGCTGAGAAGGAGTAAACGAAAGAAGAGAAGTATGAATGGTGCAATAAAGAGAAGGACAAGAGGCATAACATGTGTAAATGACAGGGATATTACAGCTTGATCTAGGGGTAAATACAATATGATTACAAAGGCGACAAATGAAAATAAGAATAAAGTTCTGCGCTGTCTCTTTAAACTGTGAAGCCACTAAAGTGGTTCTCATTATGGAGGCAGAGTAGAGTTCACCAGAATATAACACTATTTCCTGTCATCGGTTCCATTACTAAACATTTTTTGTAGTGACATGTAAAGAGTATGTCCATGCCCAAAGCCTAAACTGATAATCATCTGATTGATGTTTATTTTCATTGTTGATTAACCTGCCAATTATTTTATCAATGAATGTTTGGTCAGAAGATTTGTCTGATTAAAAAGTTCCAAAACCCCAAATATTAGTTTGCTGTCACATAAGACTAGGAAATTCTCACTGAGACACTGATATGCTGGACCTGGGGAATGTGTAGCATTTAGCTTGAAGTTACTTAAACAATTAATTGGTCAAAACTAATTGTATAAGCTATTTGTCTTGATCAGCGTATCACTTGAACAACTAATTGTTTCAGCTCTAGATTGATGTGCTCATTAGTTATTATAACTAGAAGCTGGTTTATTAACTGGGCAAAATGAGCAATTGCCCCAAGACCCCTGATCCCAAGTGTCCCCCAGAAGCACCATTTTCATTGTATGACTGTGTTTTTGTTAATTTAATGGTCCCTTGTTTGGTCACGTGCTATGTCAATTTAAAGGCTAGGGGACAAAATCCTTGTTTGTTTTTTTGTTGCAAAAATGCATTTTATGATAAGCCTAATGTGAGGCTTTGGCAGTCCAGGGGCCTATTGCACGAAAGTAGAATAAAGATATCCAGGATAAATGAAAAAGCGCAGCTTGACTTAGTGTGATCTGTTCATCGCGGCTTAATCGGTTGCACGTTTGCCGAGCCAGGATGAACAGGTGGAGCTAAGTCAAGGTGTAGATAGCTGGGATAAGTGCACGTTCACGGCTTTCTCACATAGACCACGGTATCGATCACAGATTTACTGATGCGGAGATGGAGAAGACGCATGCGCCATATGTTTCACCCAATGAGCAGCAGCTTCTAATGGGAAGTAACGAGGAGGGGAAGAATATGCAAAAAGGGAAATACGGCTCTTATCAAACGGAGAGAAAAAGCCCAACATAGCGGACCGACTTAATGTGTGAGAGTGTAAAAATATCTACTTAGCCCATAGTCACTACACTTCTTTATAAAGTTGTAGGCTACACTGTGTTTTAATTGCTTTAAATATGCTAGTTTCATGTTTCTGTTTTTATGTGATAAATGTGCTGGTTTTAGCCTACTGTAAAGTAGGCTAAAACCAACCCTATGACTAGGCTTAATTTCAAACCCTTATTCACAACGCGAGTTTTACAACCATATGCAAAAATCTCTATAAGCTATGTCTAATTCTTTGTACAATTAATGTTCATACAGAACGATCAGAAAGGGACAACAACTAGAAAAAGAAGTAAATGACTTCAATACACGCTGTGAGCATATGTAAAACAATATTCATGTTTTTTTATTCTTCTGACAAGTGACCGCACCAAAATAAAAAGATTAAGAAGCATTGTGGTGTTCCCGGTGTGATGAATGTAAACTCCACTACATACGTCCTGTATATAGGCCACGTTATTGGTCCAGGGATGGGAGACTAATGAGAAGGTTATGAAACCAATGTAAGCTATAATAAAAAAACATTAGGCCTACATATTAAGGAGTAACACAAACTGTCCTTTATTAGAGAAGGATAAGCAACAAGAACATGAAATCATGAATGTATTGGTCTCTGACCAGTCTGCCATTAATATCATCTGGGAATATCGCTACATTAATATTGTCACACTTAATCTTCGGAGCGCGTCCTGTATAAACCTGAAGCTGAGACCACGGACGCTGCGCTGCTCATCTCTACTTTTACAGAGAGAGTGGACACTTATGGGGCGCCGTTTGTAAAGCGGCTCACGCTGAAAATAACAGCAACATTTTGTCACATTTAGCTTTAAATAATGTTTAAAAAACTGGTCTGAAATTTTGAGGGTCACTTTCTTGCACATTTACAACAATATTTGTCAACTTGGAAATATTTTAAATAGTTAAATCCAAATATTAAATATTACACCTAAATGTTAAATCTTAAATCTAAATGCTAAATCTAAATCTAAATGTTAAATCTAAATCTAAATGTTAAATCTAAATCTAAATATTAAATCTAAATCTAAATGTTAAATCTAAATCTAAATATTAAATCTAAATCTAAATGTTAAATCTAAATCTAAATCTAAATGTTAAATCTAAATATTAAATCTAAATCTAAATGTTAAATCTAAATATTAAATCTAAATGTTAAATCTAAATCTAAATGTTAAATCTAAATCTAAATGTTAAATCTAAATCTAAATGTTTCGAGTGAAACTAAATATTTAGCTAATATGCAAATGAAATGCCGGTAACCGGAAGCAACAAAATAAAAGCACGAGGAGGTCAGTGTATGTTTATATTGTCAAATAACGAATAAAAATCATCTCATCAGTGGATATGGACACTTGTACTTGGATAAACGTGATAATAACTACCTAAAATAATAAACACAGTTGGAGAAACTGTATTTGAAGTGTACTTTGAGTTTTTAGTGTCACTGTTATGAATGGTGCCGGACTTATGACCTGTAACCACTATATCCAGCCACCAGGGGGCTCACTTTGACTGGTCTGTAAAGTTCGCTTGCAGGTCAGCAAGAGCCTATCTATCCCATAGACCGTTAATATTAATAATATACGGTCTGTGATCTATCCCCCGACAAGGCACGGTACTGTCGGCCATGGTCACTCTGCAAAATGTCCAACGAATCAGCGTTAGCCGAGAACATCGGCAGAGGCTCTACAAACTTATTCAACAGCGACAGCAACAGCCTCAGGGCCACCGCAGGCCACCTCGTTAGTATGTTTTCCAAAAACACGTAGCTAGCATAGTAGAGATTTGCTACTACCTTGACAACGATCCAATGCTAGCTACGTGTTTTGGAAAACATACTAACCGAGATAGGGTGAGAAGCTCAGTCATCCGAGAGGAGCTCGAGTAGAGCCGCTGCTCCTTCGCGTCGAAAGGAGAGTTGAGGTGGTTCGGGCATCTGGTAAGGATGCCTCCTGGGCGCCTCCCTAGGGAGGTGTTCCAGGCACGTCCAGCTGGGAGGAGGCCTTAGGGAAGACCCAGGACTAGGTGGAGAGATTATATCTCCAACCTGGCCTGGGAACGCCTCGATCCCCCAGTCGGAGCTGGTTGATGTGGCTCGAAAGGGAAGTTTGGGGTCCCCTACTGGAGCTGCTGCCCCCGCGACCCGACTCGGATAAGCGGATGAAGATGGATGGATGGATGGATGGATGGACTAACCTAGGTGGCCTGCGGCGGCCCTGAGGCTGTTGTTGTCGCTGTTGAATAAGTACAGCCACGGCTAACGCTGGTTCGTTGGACATTTCGCAGTGTGACCATGGCCGACAGTACCGTGCCTTATCGGGGGCGGGCGGGGATAGATAGGCTCTTGCTGACCATAATGCAAGCGAACGTGACAGACCAGTCAAAGTGAGCCCCCTGGTGGCTGGATATAGTGGTTACAGGTCATAAGTCCGGCACCCTTCATAAAAATGACACTAAAAACTCAAAGTACACTTCAAATACAGTTTCTCCAACTGTGTTTATTATTTTAGGTAGTTATTATCACGTTTATCCAAGTACAAGTGTCCATATCCACTGATGAGATGATTTTTATTCGTTATTTGACAATATAAACATACACTGACCTCCTTGAGCTTTTATTTTGTTACTTCCGGTTACCGGCATTTCATTTGCATATTAGCTAAATATTTAGTTTCACTCGAAACATTTAGATTTAGATTTAACATTTAGATTTAGATTTAACATTTAGATTTAGATTTAACATTTAGATTTAATATTTAGATTTAACATTTAGATTTAGATTTAGATTTAGATTTAATATTTAGATTTAAGATTTAGATTTAGATTTAGATTTAATATTTAGATTTAACATTTAGATTTAGATTTAGATTTAACATTTAGATTTAGATTTAATATTTAGATTTAACATTTAGATTTAGATTTAGATTTAGATTTAATATTTAGATTTAACATTTAGATTTAGATTTAGATTTAACATTTAGATTTAGATTTAATATTTAGATTTAGATTTAACATTTAGATTTAGATTTAACATTTAGATTTAGATTTAATATTTAGATTTAGATTTAACATTTAGATTTAGATTTAACATTTAGATTTAGATTTAACATTTAGATTTAGATTTAGCATTTAGATTTAAGATTTAACATTTAGGTGTAATATTTAATATTTGGATTTAACTATTTAAAATATTTCCAAGTTGACAAATATTGTTGTAAATGTGCAAGAAAGTGACCCTCAAAATTTCAGACCAGTTTTTTAAACATTATTTAAAGCTAAATGTGACAAAATGTTGCTGTTATTTTCAGCGTGAGCCGCTTTACAAACGGCGCCCCATAGACACTGACGCGACTCGCAGGTCTGCCGGCAGGCAGCGGCCACCGGGCAGCAGCCGCACGCCAGGCATCCTCGAAACAGTAGGCCTACCGTCCCACCGGGAAAAATCCCACTCCGCATCAGGGTGCCACTGTAACCATTTCTAATCATCTAAACAAATGTAGTAGGGTTTAAATCAAACTCGCGACAACAATAGTGACAAGTAGGCTAATGCATGTTAATGAAAATAAAGCAGAAGACATGCAGAAGACAACAGAATAACTGTTAAACACGTTTATTTCGGATCAGACGGCAGCTGATTTGACACATGAGACTCCAGGATTAATCTTAGCCTGGCTGTTAGCCTGCTCTGGACCAGGCTAGCTGCAAAGAATAAATCTCCATGGTTACTTGGCCGGGCTTAATTCAATCTGGTTTCGTGCAACCGAGTCAAAGCTAAATTCATCCAGGATAACTTGAATATCCCGGCTTAATCCCTTATCCTAGTTTTGTGCAATAGGCCTCTGGTTAATACAATATTGTGAGTATGTTCCAGTTACATACTTTTTTGTATGAAAAGACTATAACTTTAAAAGAAACTCAATTTGACTTCTTCAGACTGCTGAAGTCTAACATTAGCTCTGGCCTAACTTTACAAAGGATAATGCACTTTTAAACAAAACAAGGACTGCATATTGTATATATCCAGAATGTTTTACACTGGACTTTCATTGATTAAGGGATCTCTTCCTGGGCAGTATGAATGGAGGAATGAATACAGCTACCAATTATACATCAATAACTTTCAATATACATAGGCCTATGTGATCTATGTGAACCTCTTCCAGGCCCTGAAACAGATTAGTCCGGCCATGATATATTGACATGTTTAGTTACATCTGATATACATCTGTTTCCGTTGATGTGAAAATGTTAGTCTTTTATTTTGAAAACACAGTCAAACTTCCTTAGGTTTAAATCGATAACTTTTTAGCTTGACGCAAGCGAGTGAAAGCTACCCGCAAGCTGATACACAAAAGGAGTGGACGACCTGCAGCAATGGGAATCAAACTGTACTACACCACCGTTACTGCCTCGCGGACGGTGAGTCAAGTCACCGTAATTTTATGAATTTAACGTTATATTTGTGTTTTGAGCTCCGGTGGCAGCAGCTAACAATGCTCGGTCCAACAGACACACCCAGCACCCTATCAGTAACAGCTTCCTCCTGACTAACATTGCAGTGGGCCTATGCTACTCAGCACCCATTTATATCAACTATTGTAACGCCAGCATTATCAAGTGGTAGGCTTCATGAAGATTAAAGTCACTCGTTGTAAATGTAATGTTGTAATTGTAAATGATTCAGGATGCCTGACTCCACCTTGTTTCCTCAAACTTGATACGTTAGAGGGAAGGTTTTTTTTTTTTTATCAAGCATGTTTGGCTTGTTGTACATGTACATATGAATACGTATTACTTATCCTAAACAGTAACACTACTATAGTGTAATTTTTGTACATAAGACTGGCCGTAATAGCTAACTGACCATAGCTAACATAGACCATATGTATCCGTTTCCTGTACGGAGAACTGTACGCCAAACTTAATGTAAAAATCTGTCAGTTTATAGTTGTTGCAAATATATAGATTGCATTGTTAGGTCTTTTTACGAAAAATATTTATTTAGGGTTAGGGCTAACCCTTGTTTCGGCTTATATCAAATTTACTTAACAATTGTTTTAAGGGGAATTTAATTTTTTTTGTAAGCTTAGTGTTAGCACACCTGCTCAATCTGGTTCCAACTAACGTTACTGTAACGTTAGCTAGCTAGGTGGGTGGTAAGCGAGCATGTGGAGGACCACGTACTAAAATCAGAAAAGTAACTTAAGTAAGAGTTGCCTGGTAGCTTATATGTCAGCCGAATTGACCAGTGGACCCTCTCATTCAGGAAAAGTAGGCCTACATTAATAGATGTCTGTGTTAGTTTATCAGCAGGATACTCCTTAAAGCCCATGTTGCAGGTTTAATTTTGCAACGAATTTGTGCAATTTGCTTGTTGGTAGTAAATATTTGAACTGTTATCCATTGTATTTGATGGTGTTGGATATCGCAAAACTGAATATATATCGAAAAATGGGCACAATTTTACAGTGTTTCATTTTCCTCCCACAATGCATTGCATGACGTCACGTTGGGGAGATAACAGAGCAGCCTGCATTGTATTTACCACTGGTCTGGTCTAATGTGGCTTCTGGTCTTTAATATTAAGTCTATGGTCTCGATCAAGTCCATGTGACTTTATTATATTTATAATAATATTGGAGGGAAAGTGAAACACAGCTTAGACGGGGGTGTTGTTCGGCTTTTCATAAGTTTAGACTAACGCTACGCCGCCGGACGTTAGCACAACAGCGTTAGCCTAGCCTGCTAGGTAAATATTACGACTGCCTTTGGTGTTGCCTATATGCGTCCATGTTGTCAACATCATACATGTGGCATTAGTACACCTGTTGTACCATAATTGTATTGAACAAAATAGTAAGCTTCGCTCCTACGAGATGGGGGGTTTGTTACGTTACACACAAAGCTAACTGGCTATAGTTAGCCTGTACGGATGCTAGCATATATAGCTAACGTCGCGTAGCCAGCCAGCAACTTCGGCAGTAGAGTTTCGGTAAGCTAACACGACCGCGTTGTGGCCCGCAATCAACCTGCCGTGATGTTTGACATATAAACAATTACAATACTGGTGCGTGCTGGTTGGGGAGGACCATGATCCTGCCTGAAATGTCACAAACTGATTTAGACATCTTCAGATCAGCTGATCGCGGGGCTCGCTTCCCGACCGGAGGGGCTCGCTCCCCGACCGGTGGATCACTCCCCGACCGGCTCGCTCCCCGACCGGCGGCAGGCTCGCTCCCCGACCGGAGGGGCTCGCTTCCCGACCGGAGGCGAGCTCGCTCCCCGACCGGAGGGTCGCTCGCCTACAGCACCCGCACTCCACCGCAGCTTCGCCGCCACACACACACAAGCACCGGCCAAACAGCGACATGTTTTCACCGGAGGAAGAGGTAAACACTTAGAAATAACACTCGGGGATGCCTTCTATTACTATATCTAGATAAGTGTACCAGTACTTATCTGAACTAACGACAGGATCCTTGTCACTAGATCGAAAGAAAACGTTGACGTTCACTCAGTGCTATTCACTGACAGTAAAAAGTAAAGTCATTGTATGTACTGCTGCATTGCTAAAATAAAGGAAATAAATGAAGGAGATAAATGAAGAAGACTTCCCCACAATCTTGACAATTCCTCATTTGCCCTCTCACGTCTGGTAGGTTCGTAATTATTCGGCTGCTGGCCTTTCCTCCTCCGTACCGTAGTTCTAGTGCTAGGCTCAGACTTAATTCCCCTCCGTGACGTCATCGCCGAATTCACTTCATAAACCCGCGAACACCAAAAATGACCAAAAACTAACTTGTAACACTATTTGGAGACATTTTTAAAAATTATATACATATCTTGAGTGTTTTTTGTACCCAATAATCAACAGTGGTGGTTAACTTGCAACATGGGCTTTAAATGGTTTGACTTTGTAATAAAGTTTTGCTACATTCCATAGAATATATTTATAAGGAACAGGTTGACATCCAGACTGTCCGCAGACATTAATACACTGAGGTTGTTAAACACAACATCCCTTGTAGGAGTCATTTTTACATCAGTATGAAAAACGGTGTATGGCAAAGCACTGGGATAAAAATCTGTTATCCATTAGGTGTGAGGAATTCATGTAGTGAAAAAGTTGTGTGACGTGCACCAGCTTTTAACCCTCTCATGTGCTCTAATGCTGCTAGGTAACATGCTGACTTCTGGTTTGCTTTAGAAGCCTTTAAAGGGATATTTTGATTGGTTACATGCCACTGACACTCCAACACCTGCTGTCTGTTATTTTGTCCTCCCTAATGTTTTATCCTTTCAAAGCATTTCTCTCACATGTTTCATATAGGTTTAGTGGTTTTAGTTATTTAGACTATTTTAGGAACATGTGAGAGATATGTGTGTGATATTAATACACACAGCACTTCTACAAGGTTGAGGGGTCTAGGCTCTCTACAACTCAATTGGCTCAGAATTAAATATCTATCAAATGTAGTAATAACCCTTTGAAAATATTGTGTTTGGTTTTTGTTACTTTGTCAATATGCAATAACTTTAACTGCTGAGTCTGTAAAAGCAATTCCCCTTTTCAGCTTTAGGTCATGGGACTGGTCTTACAACACTTGTGTGTGACCAACTAGGCTATCAGCTCGGGTGTTTCCAGTTGGTGCTGGGTATAGGTGTGGTCACTTTTACAAAAAACCCTCCCAACTTCCTCAGTCTCCCATAAAGATAGCGGAGCGTCCACTAGGTCTATTAATCATTACCTAGAAGCCAGAGAAAGCCTGTGCTTACCAAAGACGCAGCCTCAAAAAGTACTTAAATCAAGTAGTTTGTTTTTTCTATCACAGCACCATGCACTTATTATAATTATTTATTACAAAACAGCATGACAGCCATGCAGAATAATCGAGAAAAACGATTATTTTGCAGATTACACAATCCAAGTTAACTCTTATTTTGTCTTGTGTTCTGAATGTAAAAAAGGTGTTTTCGCTGTCGATTTGTTTTCCTCACTGTTTTTTAAGGTCAGTAAATGCAACCAACATCTTTCCAAAAGTCAAGGAGTGTTTGCATTAAAGCTATAGTGCATAGTTTCTGTCTCCCCCATGAAGACTTCTAAGTAATGACAACAACACTGTCGGCGTGTCCACGTGATAGAAGCTTTCCGTGACCGCGCACCGCGTCCTCCCCCCTCCATGCAGTTGCTAGTAGCCAAGGAGGACATGGAGGATTAACAAAAACATGTGACGATTTTCTGCATGTCTTCCCCGTCTCTCCCCCTTCATGGCTGTCCTATCCATTAAAGGTGGAAATGCCCAAAAAATAATCTTTAAAAAAACATGATGGACTCTTCAAAAGAGGTAATTATCTTCACTCGTGCTTCTGCGCGCCGGACGCAACAATCTTCTGAACATGGCCATGCTGAGAAATACAGAGAGACTTGTGTCGAGCTTAATTAGCTTTGTAGCAACTCATTTGGCCATGGCTTGAATGTAATGGACGTTCATGCACTATAGCTTTAAAGGTCCCATGACATGATGCTTTTGGATGCTTTTATATAGGTCTTAGTGGTCCCCCAATACCATATCTGAAATCTCTTTTATATATACCTTAGTGGTCCCCTAATACTGTATCTGAAGTCTCTTTTATATAGACCTTAGTGGTCCCCTAATACTGTATCTGAAGTCTCTTTTATATAGACCTCAGTGGTCCCTTAATACTGTATCTGAAGTCTCTTTTATATAGACCTTAGTGGTCCCCTAATACTGTATCTGAAGTCTCTTTTATATAGACCTTAGTGGTCTCCTAATACTGTATCTGAAGTCTCTTTTATATAGACCTTAGTGGTCCCCTAATACTGTATCTGAAGTCTCTTTTTATATAGACCTTAGTGGTCTCCTAATACTGTATCTGAAGTCTCTTTCCTGAAATTCAGCCTTGGTGCAGAATTACAGCCCCTAGAGCCAGTCTCACAATGAGCGAGTCCCACTTAGGATGTGCCATTTCTGTCTGTAGCTATTGAGGAGGAGAGAAGAGGGGAGGGGGGGCTTTTAAGTAATCTTCATTTCAATATTGACCAAAATAATTGTGATTAGGATATTTTTTCCATAATGGAGCTGCCCTACGCTCAGGGTTTAACAAAGTGACTGGGTTCTAGGGGTTGTATACATTGGTTGAGTACATTTCTAATAGGCGCTGTGGTTTTTCAGGTGAAGTCTCAACAGGCAGAAGTGATTCGAATCCTTGAGAGTAAAAGCATCAAGTACGAGCTGGTCGACATCTCTGTGGGCGGGGAGCTTCGTGACGAAATGAGAAGCAAAGCTGGGAACCCCGCGGCAGTCCCTCCCCAGCTGTTCAATGAAGACCAGTACTGTGGGGTGAGGAAAGCACACACACACACTTGCCATGTTATTTTTTATTTTTCACTTACAAAATTACGGTGACAGTGCAATCCTATGGTAGTCAAAAACATTATTGAGTATATAAGCTGGCACCTAAGTCACCTATATTATTGCAACAGGTATATCCGTATGAGCCTAAATGAAGCTGATAACCAACAAGAGTTGGAGTATAGGAATGCCAAAGATATGTTTATGGTAGTACAGAGACTGTCCCACTGTTATTGTCCACCAGAGAACACTTACAGGTAGGGCTGAGCGATATTGTGTTTTAGCGTTAACATTATGATGCGCGCATGCGCGATAGTCACATCGCAGGACGTTGCAATGTTGACGCTAAAACTTTTTTGCTGCTTGATAGAAAAGTAAACTTCCACCGTTCACCTTTTACATGATTATTACTGGCCACCCCTTCCCCTTTAAGACAGGTAGCCATGTGGGCAACGTGTGTATGTGACGTTAGTCCGACGGGGGTTATCGTTATGGGAAGTGAGGCTCTCCGTGTGTAGAAAAGTACCGTAGGCAGCAGCTGCTGCTGACACAGTGATGCATATAGTTTTGATGGGCAGTCAATGAAGCTACAGTAGTCAGTGTTTTATGTTCGCTGAAAATACGTAATAAATCAACCTGATTAATGCAACATAATTACGTCTCCCATCCATTTCCTCCTGCAGAAAGCTGCTACCAGCCAGGCTAAAGCTAATATAGTTAGCCTAAAGAAACAAGCAGAAAGCTGCTACCAGCCAGGCTAAAGCTAATATAGTTAACCTAAAGAAACAAGCAGAAAGCTGCTACCAGCTAGGCTGAAGCTAATATAGTTAGCCTAAAGAAACAAGCAGAAAGCTGCTACCAGCTAGGCTAAAGCTAATATAGTTAGCCTAAAGAAACAAGCAGAAAGCTGCTACCAGCTAGGCTAAAGCTAATATAGTTAGCCTAAAGAAACAAGGGGTCCTTCTGTCCCAACAAACGCGGTTCGGAGCCGCGGCGCTGGAAACGTAACACTAATCTACTACAGAAGTCTGTGTCTGATCTAACGTCATTTCCACTGATTTAATTGTTCTTGGATACACAGTGTGTTGTTAGTGCGCGTGACATGCAGGTCTGATCAGTTTATCAAACAAACAAGCAAGCCCCGCTAGTCGACCACAACATTTAGAGGAGGCAACATGCAGTCATTGTCATACACTTTAACCTGGATTGATGATTATATGAATACAATGGTGTCATGCTAGTGTTGGAATTTAAAATTTTATATGTGCTTAAAGGGGGACTGAAACCAGAGACAGGATGTCTTTAACATCATCAATTCAGCTTCTGACACATTTGTAGAGCTGGGTTATAACAAAATGTACCAGAACATCTTATATTATAAAACAAAAGTATTGCAAAACAACTTAATGCAACAAACAACAAACTATATATTTATAACAACAAACTTAATGTATGACCAACATATCCTCATTTATGTTGAAATAATGCTTTTACCTTTTGGCTTGAATGTATAATGCAAATCACCCACAATGTTTAAGCACATACAGTGAGGAAAATAAGTATTTGAACACCCTGCTATTTTGCAAGTTCTTCCACTTAGAAATCATGGAGGGGTCTGAAATTGTCATCGTAGGTGCATGTCCACTGTGAGGGAAATAATCTAAAAAGAAAAATCCAGAAATCACAATGTATGATTTTTTAACTATTTATTTGTATGATACAGCTGCAAATAAGTATTTGAACACCTGAGAAAATCAATGTTAATATTTGGTACAGTAGCCTTTGTTTGCAATTACAGAAGTCAAACGTTTCCTGTAGTTCTTCACCAGGTTTGCACACACTGCAGAAGGGATTTTGGCCCACTCCTCCACACAGATCTTCTCTAGATCAGTCAGGTTTCTGGGCTGTCGCTGAGAAACACGGAGTTTGAGCTCCCTCCAAAGATTCTCTATTGGGTTTAGGTCTGGAGACTGGCTAGGCCACGCCAGAACCTTGATATGCTTCTTCCAGAGCCACTCCTTGGTTATCCTGGCTGTGTGCTTCGGGTCATTGTCATGTTGGAAGACCCAGCCTCGACCCATCTTCAATGCTCTAACTGAGGGAAGGAGGTTGTTCCCCAAAATCTCGCAATACATGGCCCCGGTCATCCTCTTCTTAATACAGTGCAGTCGCCCTGTCCCATGTGCAAAAAAACACCCCCAAAGCATGATGCTACCACCCCCATGCTTCACAGTAGGGATGGTGTTCTTGGGATGGTACTCATCATTCTTCTTCCTCCAAACACGGTTAGTGGAATTATGACCAAAAAGTTCTATTTAGGTCTCATCTAACCACATGACTTTCTCCCAAGACTCCTCTGGATCATCCAAATGGTCATTGGCAAACTTAAGACGGGCCTTGACATGTGCTGGTTTAAGCAGGGTAACCTTCCGTGCCATACATGATTTCAAACCATGACGTATTAGTGTATTACCAACAGTAACCTTGGAAACGGTGGTCCCAGCTCTTTTCAGGTCATTGACCAGCTCCTCCCGTGTAGTTCTGGGCTGATTTCTCACCTTTCTTAGGATCATTGAGACCCCACGAGGTGAGATCTTGCATGGAGCCCCAGTCCGAGGGAGATTGACAGTCATGTTTAGCTTCTTCCATTTTCTAATGATTGCTCCAACAGTGGACCTTTTTTCACCAAGTTGCTTGGACATGTCCCCGTAGCCCTTTCCAGCCTTGTGGAGGTGTACAATTTAGTCTCTAGTTTCTTTGGACAGCTCTTTGGTCTTGGCCATGTTAGTAGTTGGATTCTTACTGATTGTATGGGGGTGGACAAGTGTCTTTATGCAGCTAACGACCTCAAACAGGTACATCTAATTTAGGATAATAAATGGAGTAGAGGTGGACATTTTGAAGACAGACTAACAGGTCTTTGAGGGTCAGAATTCTAGCTGATATACAGGGTTCAAATATTTATTTTCAGCTGTATCATACAATTAAATAGTTAAAAAATCATACATTGTGATTTCTGGATATTTTTTTATAGATTATGTCTCTCACAGTGGACATGCACCTACGATGACAATTTCAGACCCCTCCATGATTTCTAAGTGCAAAATAGCAGGGTGTTCAAATACTTATTTTCCTCACTGTATATCCAACACTAGTCAACTAGTGTATTTCTACCTAATGTCCCTCTCCAAAATCACTTCATAGAGCTATTATAGAATAGAGCTATTTATGTCATCTTTTAAAAATTACTTTTTCTTTTTCATATCCCAATATATTTCGCAAGGAAAAAAATATCACAATGTCAGTTTTTTCCAATATCGTGCAGGCCTACTTACAGGTTTCTATTTCGACTGTAAAAAGTCCTGCTTGGTACACATTTTGCTCACAATTCTCTGATAACCAAATGTTAAAGGGATCCTTATCAAAAAACAACAACAACCACCACCTGTTGATCAGTGGAATAATGTGACACCAGCAGGCAGCTGTTTTCAGAGAAAAAGCTGTAAAACTGTACACTACCTGCTCAGCACTAGACAGCAGACACACAGTTCGCTGGTGAACATAGCCGAGCATGTGAGCGGGGCGGGGGGGGATTCCCACTTGTAGGGTTAGTTCGTTCCCTTTGCTCCACCGCTCAAAGATGCTCCAGGCCACTCTGTAATGTCAGTCAATATCAATCAAAAAATAATCTCAATTAGATATTTTCTTGTATTTTGCCGCTCTAGGGGGCGAGCAGCGTGTATCTGCATTTACTGCTGGCGCTGCAGTAACACAGAGACGGGCTCAGGCTTCAAACTCGTGGTGTGGGGGGTACCGGAGCGAAGTTAAAGCGAGATGGATCGAGAGATAAGGCGATGCTCCAACTTTGCAAAAATCCGCTCTGTGCGCCATCCAAATCTGTGCTCCCCACTTCCTCTCACATGCTCTGGAACATAGTGGAGCGTTTAGCAGCTAAATACCCTGATATTTACCTCAGGAGATGGTTGAGACCAAAGACTGAGTGAAAGAGAGTGAATAAAACTTGCATACTTCAAAAACATAACTCCAACTGAGTGCTAATGTGCTTGTCTTGTGTTTTATTACAGCTTGGGTCTGCTGCCCCATGTGGCCAAAATAACCAATCAGTTATTGCAGGTTTAAATGTTACATCAGGCATGATTCAGAACTATGTTCACACCGGTAGCTTTAACCCTTGTGTTGTCCTCTGTCAGATTTGACCCATTTTAAAAGTCAGAAATATGCCCAAAATGCCCAAATATAACATGGATGTACGTTGTATGGAACCCATACAGGTAAAATTAATGATTACATTCAGTGAATTTTGGGTGTTTTATTCAGTTTTTGAAAAACATATTTAAATGGCTGTAACAGTATCCTGACTAAACTTTGACATAAACCAGTCTGTTGTCCACTCAACATCCTTTTGATCTTAACTGTTAATCAAAATAATTAATCATTTCTGCCTTTTTAAACTAAAAAATTAGGTATAATGTCATATAAATTAAGTTTATTGACAAATTAATTTAAAACAAAACGTTGAATAAAGTGACAATTTTTTTTTTAAGTGTCAAAACCATAAAAAGTGCCAGAAAGGCTGAAAAAAGCACCAAAAATTCAATTTCACTTTTGACCTGGATGGACAACAAGTTTATGGTCAAAGGGAAGACAACAGAAGGGTGAAGACACCGATCATCTTGTGCCAAGAAATGGAAACGGACTGTTTCAGGGTGTTCACCATACATTCCTAGCTCCCTAAAGCATTTAGGTGCATTGTTGGACAATTGTGAGATTTTACAGCTGTGACATCCAAATGTCTTTGTTTTCTTCTTTGCTGATTGACACTCCTCCTCTCCACAGGACTATGAAATGTTTTCTGAGGCGGTGGAAGCCGATACAGTGGACCAATTTCTGAAACTGGCGTGAGGAGGACGTAGGAGTGTCATTCTCCATCTTAACCCTATTCCCTTAACCACCCACCCGCCCTCCCTGTGTGGTAATAGAGGCCCTTTTATTCAGTCTCTCTCTGCAACACTGGCAGTATCCATTCACTTTCAATGCCATAATGAAGAATGCCAAATATCTTGTATCTGACTGATCAGAAGACACACATTCCCCCGACTGCACCATTAGACTCACACTTAATCTGTATCATGTTTTTATTCTATTCTTTTCTTTTTGATTTCTTTCAGACCGTTTTCCCTGTCTGACAGACTAGTGTTAATAGTCTTCTAGGAATCAATGAGGTGTCTAAACGTGCGGTAATTAGGTCGACTTATCTTGGCCGCAGCCACATGATCACTGGAGGTTAGCTAAACTAATCCGCTGGATGACATTAACCAGAATCTCCCTGATCCTCTGCAGACCCAACACAATCATCACTCAGTCTTAACTACTTTGTTGTCTATTTTTTGTTGTTGTTGTTGTTGTAGTCTTTAAATTCCCCATGTTGTACATGACTGCGCACTATTTGTACCTCACAGTGCACAGGGATGTAGCAAGGAGTGTAATGTCCTTAAACCTAGTTAATTATGAGAGTTCTAGCAGCTAAATGCCTTTTTGGCATGGACAACTTTTTTTTGTTGTAATTTTGGTCCATTGGTCTCAATATGCAATATGTGACACAAGGTTTGGTACTGAAGTGGGAACCCACTGTTACCCACTGACACTCATCTGACCTGTGTTAAGGAATGATAATGCAGCTAGAACTTGGACAAATATGAAAAATACAAATTACTTTAACTAGTACATGTACACATTTAAAAGTATCTATTTTTTTTGTATTTTTTTTTTTTGTATTAGTAAACAAAAAAAGTTACGTTCGCACGCATTGTTCTTGAGGTCTACCGAAAGTCTTGAGTGCATTTCCTTCCAAAGAGAATCTAAAAAATGTATCGTGAATGGTGCGTTGTTCACATCCATGTTTGCTAGCATGCAGTCTTCTTCCTCTTCATCTTTTTGATTATATTGCTATTATTCTTTGCGCATTACTGCCACCAGCGGTCAATCAGTGAAACTGCGTGGCAGGTGTGTGTATCACCTGTGTGCACGATATGAAGACAAAATGGGGACCCACTCGTTAAAACATCGGTCCATAGCGCTGCTAGTGGCCAAAAAGTCTACATGGTCCCTTTTAAGCTAAGTTGTGGAAATGTCTTAACAAAGATAAAGCCCGATGATATGTTGGTGAAATCTATCGCAACTGGGGGAAAAGGCACACACACTTCTTAACGAATATTTGGCTATAGTCCCCTGTAGGGACATGTAGGGGGGATTAACATACTGCAATGGAAATGTACACATAGTGGGAATATAATGGGTTGATTCTAGGGCTGCAACTAACGATTATTTTCAACGTTTTTTTTTCTCAGTCGATCAATTAGCTGTTAGATCTATAAATGTCAGGAAATTATAAAAAATATGTCGATCAGTGTTTCCCAAAGCCCAAAATGACATCCTGAAATGTCTTTTGTCCACAACTCAGATATTCAGTTTGCTGTCACAGAGGAGGAAAGAAACCAGAAAATATTCACATTTAAAAAGTATCTTTTTTTTTTTTTATAACTAACTGATTTAATCAGTGTGGAAATTATACCTTCATTTTAGAAAATGTAATTGAAAATAAAAAAAATAACAGCTAATTACTTAAAGTGCTCATATTATGCTTGTTGGCTTTTTCCCTTCCCAAAGTCCCCCCCCCTCACCCCCAAAGGGACTTACCATCAGAGACAAACGTACTTCACTCTGTAACACACGTTATAATGTTCACCTAGCTGCTAGCGTGGCACCCCTTTATACTCTGCTTCTGACTGGCTAGTAGTCCTTACCTAGGTACTGCGCATGTGCGACTCCCAACAAAGATGGGACAGAAGTGAGATGCCTCACTCTGTAGCTAAAACAGAGAGCTCAACACACAGGGTGAAAAGAGGAGCTGCAGCAATGTCCAGTATGACAAAACATCACCATATTTTGTCATTTTTTTGAAAATTAAACCACAAACCTATTCTGGTACGTCTAAATACAATTTTATGAACCAGAAAATGAGCATAATACGAGCACTTTAAAATATAATCAAAATTCTAGTAAATAGACCGTTTTAATGGCAACCCTGCTGGTGTTTAGTATCAGAACATGTTTAATTTGGGAACCAAACACTCATTAGATATGTGACAATGTTCACACCAATGGGCCAAACTCATAAAAGGGTTGGTAGAACATTTCAGTAGTTGGCTGCTCAATTTAGCGGTTAGTGGAGCCGAATAAACACATTTCTTAATTTCACATTTGGTGCCAATATATGTGTGTAATTCGCTTTGCAGCTGGATTTTCACTGTAGTATTAGCTAGGGATGGTCTGATACCATTTTTTGCTTCCCGATTCTGATATCTGAACTTGTGTATCGACCGATACAGAGTACTAATCCGATACCAGTGGGTCATATATTTCATTATGTTTTAACGACTGTATACTAATATCCCTGTATGGATGTGATATTATTTCTATCTTTGTCAGTCTGGCTCAAGGTAAACTCTTTGTAAAACATGAACAAACGCAAACAATAAATGCCACAGAACTTTCTTTTAATATCCAGTTTGACAGTCAGTCATAACGGAAAAATAACAAACTACTTTAATGTAGATTTTCTTTAGGGCTTCATTACTTGGTATTGGATCGGTGCATAAACTCCAGTACTTCCTGATACCAGTGTTTTAGGCAGTATTGGAGGGGATACTGGTATCGGTATCGGAACATCTCTAGTATTAGCACCTACCTGCCATCTTCTACATTTCACAATCTGTATTACTCTGCACAACTCTGTATTGTTGACTGACAGGGCAAAAGATGGCAAACATTCAGAAGAGAGCATATCATATTGGATGGATTGTAAGTGATTAGACTGGAAAGATATGAATCTTCTATCTTTCATCCACGTAGCTTTTCATGCCTCTGTTTGTTTACTGTTGCAGTTGCTTTGACTGTCCTGGACATGAAGATGCAGTAATGTGACTATGCACTGAAACCCTGCCTTATTCTCAATACAGACATAAAGGTCAAAGCTGGTGTGTTTAGATTGACCTCACTCAGTCTTACTAGCCTTAGGGAACACTCACCACATGGGGGAAAATGAAGGCTTCACTTATTTGTTCTTTTTATACATGTGTGCATTCATTCAGTTGATTGATCTCAGTTGAAATATAATGTTCATGTTTTTTTTTTTGTGTTTTTTTTTACTGAGAACATGGTTTCTCTCTCTTACCCGTTACATCTGTCAGATGCCCCTGCTTTCAAAATGGTGTTACGGTTTGGGATCACTAGTAAGGACAGCCTTCACATACAATGTTTGTGCACTGTTTTGTGAGTCAGTGGTTGTAGATGTTTGCCTGTTATTGATGTATATTCACTATGAATCATGTTTTAGACATTCCATGTCTCTCTCTGAGCTCCTGCTTTGCTTTTGGACCAATTCACTTGGGCCAAAAAAAAGAAGAAAATAGGTAATCAAGTGCTGTTGTCTTCCAAGAAGATTGTGAAAAGTGATTTGATGGGTGAAAAAATAAATAAAATGGAGTTGAATCTACCTGTCTTATTATTTTTTTAAATTAATGGGACCGATCTAAAAACTTACGCAAATCAACTCTGGCATCTTGAAAGTCTGATCCAAATAAAAAAGACACAAAATTGAAATACTGTTATGTCATTTTCTATTACTAACACTCATTCTAATGAGGAATTTAACAGAATAGTGAGGGGACATTTGCTTACACACAAGAGGGTTGATTTCTAATTGGCAAGTTAGTGGAATATTGTGATTGCCAACACAGTTACATCTTCCACACTCTGGATCTGCAGTGTCAGTAAATTCATAGCAATGTTCCATGTAAGCTTCATATTTTCATTGAACCATTGTATACAGACTTTATTAATAGCAATATGTTCTATGTCATGCTGAAATATGACATCCTTTGTACATACATACCTAGTTTGTTAGAGGAACAACTAGTTTCATATGATTGGCTAATATGAGGTCATTCATATAATATGTCAATTTAAGTTAACATTCTTCAAGTATTAGGAAATCAAAGTAGCATTTGAAGAACCGCTTTAATCATAAGGTTTTGCTCAGTTGCAGTACCTCATTCGTTCTTTAGACGGTACCGATGTCGCGTATTAGACTACCAAAGTTTCTAGAAGAAGAAGAAGACGACGACGACGCTACATCTCTGCGACGAAGAAGAAAAAAAGAAGTTCAGAAGAATTCAGCAGCAAACAACTATCCTCATTTCCAAAAGAAAAGAAAAGCTTCGTGGCATTTACCACACAATTGCATATAATCGTCATTTTGTGTGCTAGGAATACGATACAAACATGTAATTCAACTCAGTTATGCGTATAATATTGGGTAAAGGGTGGATAGGGAATGCTGTAGAAATAACCGATTACAAAAGCATATTTGCCCAGATAAGCATTGTTCCCTACTACACATGATGATTATTATATTCCCCAAATCTGTTGAGGTCACTGGGAAAATATCCGTAATGCGGATATGAGGGGACGCAGATAAATATATCTATAATATATATATGGATTAGCGGCAAGACTGGTTTGTGAGTGTTTTATTTTGAAAATTGTCACCGGATGTTCCACTATTGGTTAGCATTAAGTATTGTAAAAACACTGGTCCAAAAAAAAAAAAAGGAAGCTGTAACACTTGACAGGTTACTGCTAGTGCTACAAGTAACGTGAGTAATTGTTATATATCTAAGGCGTTGGTGTGAAAGATAAACAAAGCTAACCGAGCTTATATGTGCATGTATTATTATTATTACCTTGTTATTTCAGTCAGTGTTGTTACTGTGTGACTGTCATGAGCAGCCAATTCATAGACTACCCTAGCTAAGCTATGCTAGCTGACACAAATGATTTGAGACAATATGTGTATCTTAACGTAAGCTATTTCTCTTTAAAATAAAATTAGCGAAATATAAGCTAAAGACACGAGGGCTTTTGTTGTGTTACATGCCTCGTGTTCGGCACATTTGACCACTGTAATAATGTTGTCAGCTTCCCCATTTAGCTGACACTGCTTGGTGTATGGTGTTTATGTTAGCAAAGACGCAGCTTCTGTGGCTTTGGGTTTCGGGAAAAGGTGACGTTGCATTTAGTTAATGTTAGAAAGTTTTCGTTTTTTGGACTATTTAGGAGTAGTTTTGGAGTACATGTCATACTGAACATAAACACAGCTAAGTTTCTTAGTTTTAATTAACAGGGAATATCCATGGACCAACTTGGTTCGGTTTGCGACTTAATTGTTGAATAGGAATATTAGTATATTTGCTTCATTTTGTTCTCTTTAATGCACTTTACAAACATTTTTCACCTACTGTAATTATACTTCATGCTGACGTTTTATTTTTATTATGTGCCTATGTTCTGAGATAATTACCCCTACAAAGTCAACTTCCACCCCACTACAACATTACTTTTTCATGGCAGACATGTTGACGTGTCAAAGACAGAAAAGCACAGGTGTATTCCAAACCATTAATGATGGCTGCATTCCACTTAGGAGAGACCCTGGTATTTTGCACACTGACTCCCTGAATTAGCTTACTGGGACACTTGTTGGAATTGAGCCATCTTTAAGTTTATCAGTTTCAGCTGTGCTTTTCCTACTATGACAAGTCCAAAATGTCTTCTGTGAAAAAGGTCCATGGTGGTGAAAGAGTCATTTTCAGGTGCTCATAGCATTGAAAATGCGCATTTAAAAGATTCAACAGCAGTATCTTTGTCTAGAAACAATATCCTGCTTAATTTGGAGAATTTGGGTTGAGAAACTTATCATTGGGACTACTTTCTGTTAGGGGTGGGGAAAAAAAGGAAATTCTATATATCGTGATTTATTTATTTTTTTGCGACATTTAAAAACAATTTTTTTTCCTAGAATAAATGTTTATATTAGTGAATCATATCAGTTTCCAGGAGGCAGAAAATGCAGAAAATCCATGTTATGTACTTTTTTACAATTTTGTCTATTCTTTTTAGAAAACAATTGGTTTTTAGAAATGTCCCATGGTATATTGGCTGTGAAAGTGTGTTGTTCAGCTTTTGTTTTTGTTAAAGAAGGAAAAGAAAATTGCAATACTATTGAATTGCAATAATTATAGAATTGAAATAAATGAAAATTGACATACAAATCAAGTTGGCACCCATGTATCATTAAAGAATTCAATTGGGACAATAGCCCTACTTTCTATAGAAATGTAGGAAGGGTTAAATAAAAACTTAAGTCATGATAATAAGATGCACGGAAATTACTGTTGTAATGTGATCTGCTCCAATTAATGTTTTTTTTTCTGTCCTATGAAGCCACATGTGAAGATGAGCGTCCCAGACTACATGCAGTGTGCCGAGGACCACCAGACAGTACTAGTGGTGGTCCAGCCGGTTGGCATAGTACCCGAGGACCAGTTCTTCAAGATCTACAAACGCATCGCCAGCGTGAGCCAGGTGAGCATCAGAGACTCGCAGCGCCTCCTCATTCGCTACCGCCACCACTATCTGCCCGAAAATAATGAGTGGGGAGACTTCCAGACGCACCGCAAGGTGGTGGGCCTCATCTCTATCACCACTTGTGCCTCGGCCAAGGAGTGGCCCCAGACTGCTGAGCGCTTCCACGGACAGAAGGAGGTGTACAGCTCCACGCTGTACGATTCGCGCTTGCTGGTGTTTGGGCTGCAGGGAGACATCGCAGAGCAGCAGCGGACCGACGTGGCTTTCTACTCCAGCTTTGAAGACTGCCCGGATGTGGAGAAGAGAGTGGATGACTTTGTGGGGTCAATATTTATTGTTCTGGAGTCCAAGCGGCTTGACCGGGCCACGGACAAGTCAGGGGACAAGATACCACTGCTCTGTGTGCCTTTTGAGAAGAAGGACTTTGTGGGTTTGGACACAGATAACAGGTGAGTTGTTCTGTTTTCTGCTTATTTTCTGCACCATAACCACTTTTTCAAAAGCACTTCAGCATTTAAAAGGCTGTTAAGGATTGCTTGCATTTTCACCACAGCCAGTTTATTAATATACTGCTTTACTTGCAAGTGTGTGATTGTTTCTGTATCAAGTTGCTTGTTACATCAGCCTTGCCTGCTCATAAATGTTCCTCTCAAAAAGTCTGTCCCTTTTTGATTTTTGTTGCGTTCATTTTTGTTTGTATACCTTGGTTTATTTGTCTTTCTTCTTTTCTTTCTTTCATACTGTCCTGTGAGTTTATTGTTGGGTGTGAAAAGGTGAGATGTTAGACTCATAAGTTTAGTTAACCCGATAGCAATCCCATCAGCTTTAGCTCTGCCCTGAAAGAAACCGCCAGACCTCGGGGCTGGGCATTTGCTCATGATTCCAAGACAAACTCATCACTCCTCAACAGGTTTCAATTTTCATACAAACTCATATGAAAAAGCTCTATTTATGCTATGGGCCAAAAATATCTCCTTAGCTGTTAGAACAACAGTATGAATACACACTGTTATCAAAATAGACTAGCAGTAAATCTAGCTACTTTAATTAAAAGAAGGCCTAAATTACATGAAGATGACTCTAGGCTCATCACAACCCACCATCACATAAGTTTGTTGCAGTAGTTGTACACACATATTATATCAACAATCTTGACTTGAGTTACATTTAATTGAGCGCGCAGTGTTCACAGATGCCCAGTGACTTTTTCTGTCTTGGTTACTAATTTACGTTCTTCCAAGGGAAGTTAAAGCACCATACCCGTGTTTTTCTCTGCTTTTGCTCATTTACAACAAACTGTGTATACTCTTCAATGCTGCCAATCTTTCCCCTCTCCTGGCAGCCACTGGTTCCACTATGTGTTGGGGGTGGGAATCACCAGAGCCCTCGCAATACTTTATCACCACGATACTTATGTCCCAATACGGTATAATTGCGATATTAAACATTGCAATAATCTGAGGTATATTGCAGTTTTATTATTTTCCCAATTTCAAATTATGTCCCCAAAAGGAAACTTTGTCAACATCTGTTTTTATCTAAAAAGATTTTCTTATTTGTTCATCTCACTTCAATGTTATTACTGAAAAATGGGATTATATATATATATATATATATATATATATATATATATATATATATATATATATATATATCTCTCGATCTACAGTATATGTATCTACTATAAATGTGCGTGCACGCTCACTGAAACCTTGTATCTTGTGGATGCAACAACGGTGATGTTGTCATTACTTAGAATTCCTCATGGGGGACAGAAACTACGCGGTAATAATAGCTTTAATACTGTATATATTTTATTTATATTTTCACTCCTCTTATTGGAAGTAAAATTACACATGCAATTTTTGGTAAATGTTTTTAGTTTCTTTTTTTTGTAAAAACTTAAACCCTTTGACAATAATGATTCATTATGTATAGAAACAAGCATGTTTGCAGCCTCTGTAATTATTAGATTTTTTTTATACATTACAAAATTAACTGAAACCATTGGCTAGGTTCACATGCTTTTGGAAAATGCTCAACCTAAAATTTGAACACTATTTATCAAAGTAAGTAATATTTATATGCCGAGACATTTAAAAACACTGGTATGGTCCTTTTTTTAAAGGAGGAGCTGATAGTTTGGCACAGTCACTGCTACTGAGGTCTGTCCCTGCTTCAGGAAAACATTTGGATTGGGAAGATGCAGTCTGGGATTTTGTCTGCTTGGCTGTAAATGCTGGAGCGATAAGCTGGCCATGCATAATCATGGATCTTTTTTCATGAGAGCATACATTACCTCCCAGCTTGGCATAGCAGGGCGGCTACTCACATAAACATGAGTTTGGTAAGGGCATATGCATGTACAAAACTCCAGTTTCATTGCTGTGGTTACTCCCTCATGAGCAGCCTTTTCATTTGAGTTTCACTCTGACACAGAACACTTTGATTGTTGTTCAGAAGTAGCCTACTGAGCATTAGGATTCATTTTTAGTTTGCCAGATCAGATGTACTGTATGATAAAGATTTCCCCAGAATACATGCTGATGTAGATTTTTTTATTTATTTTTTATATCTTTGCCTTTGTATAACAAGAAAGATTTGCTCCATGGCTCCATTTCACCTTGAGTCCTTGATCTTGCTGATCCACGTTATTGTCTTCTCGTGGCCTTCCCAGTCTTCCAGAATACTCAAATGTCAAATAAAAAATAAAAATGTTCCTCATAATAGTTCCCCTGTATTCTCCTGGTGAAGCTGCTCCTTCCTGAGTCCGTAGGTGCATCTCTCTTCCCTTATTTGATATTGCCTCGCTCCTCGGTTGAACGGAAAGTTGTTCTGGCCCTTTTTTGTGAAGGCCGTTTCAAAGCACTTATTCCGGCCTGAAGGATGGAGAAGGGATCTCTGAAGAGCTATGAGCGAGGATACATGAGAGCAGCCTTCCCAGAAGCTGTGCAGCTGAAAGCCGTCGCTAACTCCGCCCATACAGCTGATAAATTCACATGATGCATCAGAAGAAAGGACCTGTCTCTTAAAACACATTTCCTCATTTCCTCTCCTTGCACGATTTCCTCCGTCTTTCCCATGCTTCCTCAGTGGGACGGACTACTAGGAAGGGAAGCAAGTGGAGGAGCCGAGGATGCAATTTAAGTAAAGTGAGATGCACCTGTCTGTGTTATTGCGCAGGACTACAGGGTTGTGTGTTGGCTCGCTGCCCCTGTCCCTGTTTTTTTGTTCCCCCTTAGCTTGTGCTTACCCGCCCCATACTGTACATCACCTTTGTAGCTGACTGAGGTTCCCATAAGTCTCCTCTCCTGGCACCCTGCTAACATAAGAAATTACAGTAGCCGAAACTCAGAGTTGTCCACTAGATGAATCAACCAAAATCAATTTAAAAGGAAAAAAAAAAAAATATTATTCAAGCTGCTGTTGTCTGAAAAAGTGTTTCTCTCTCCTGCTGCTGTCTCTCAGGCATTATAAAAAGCGTTGCCAGGGGCGGATGAGGAAGCATGTCGGGGACTTGTGTCTCCAGGCAGGCATGCTGCAGGACGCCCTCGTCCACTACCACATGGCTGTGGAGCTGCTCAGGGGGGTTAATGACTTCCTCTGGCTGGGTGGTAAGTCTGAAAACTGCTGGCTTATTACTAAAAGATGGGATTGAATTGTTTTATTTCTTAATGTTAGCTTATGTCTCCTTGGACCAGACAAATACTTTGCTCATCTGTAACATGAGACGGGTGCTTCGGAGGGGTTGTCGAGTAGGTCAAAAGTAGCAAAGATGTGTTGCATGTAACACTACTTGTTAGTACCGAAATGTTGCCAGCTTTAAAATCTATTTATGCAAGTTAGACAATGTGCAGGAGTTTTTTTTTTTTTTTTTTTTTTTTTTTTTTTTTTTGCAGCTTCTGTCTCCCTGAAATCTATTGTCTGGCCAATACTTTTTACTACTTTACTTTTTACTACTATACTTTTGAGACCAGCACCAATATCAGGATTTGAAAGTTAATTTTTTCAACACACAACATTGAAGCATCCTTATATGGTTATTAGTAAAATTGTGATAGATGTGTACTGAGCGGGAGATTTTACATTTGAAAAATAAAACGCCAGTGCAGTGTTAAGAAACTGTAATGGTGGCACTGTTTTCTAAATTACCTCAAACATATATTTAGTATTTTCATGGTGCCATTTTTTATTCTTTAGTCAATATATATACATTACACTGCTTTGTATCTGTGATAAGTATAAATAAAAATAATATTGGCCTTGTCAATGTATTGGTCAAGCTCTTATATCAGTTGTTGATCTTGGAAATATGAACTTTCTCCTGGGTATGAGTTTGTATTTTCGATCTTATAGTCCATTAGCGCTATGCAGTTTTCTGATGCTCCTATCTGCATTGACAGGCAGTGAGTGCAACACTAGAAAATGTTTCAGCCTCTTAAATCGCAAAAAGTTGACAATCAACATTCAGCAGTGTAAACTCAAGGGCTTTAGTTATCCAGCACCCTTTAGAGGCTACTGAAAGAGTAACCGAGAACACAACAACAAACAATTCCTTGGCCTGGGCCATCACAAAAAAACCCACAATGCACTTGCTATTTCATCTTCAGTTCTTGAAAACTGTCTTTCACTAAACATAAGGGTTTTTCAAATTGCGTTGTATGGTGCCATGTGCAGTGCCAAAAAAAGGCCAGCTATCTATCTAAGATCTAGGAAAGAAGAATAAATAAGAGCCAAGCAGAGAATGTTTGGTCTTTGTGCCCTTCTAGCTGCGTTGGAGGGTTTGTGTTCAGCTTCTGTCATATTCCACTACCCTGGAGGCACAGCGGGGAAGACTGTAGCACGCAAGCCAAGCATCTCTCAGCCGGCAGATGCAGGGAAACGCCACAGACCAGGTGAGCACATCCCTTTGTAAACAGACTGATTGAAACCGTGGCCAGGAAGGAATAATAACTGAGGGCGGTTGTCTGTGAAAGAGCTGTGGTTGTGGGAGACTGTTACCGCTGACTGGCAACTCGCTATGCTCAGCTAAGCTGCTTCCTTTGTGGAAGGTGTTTTTTTTTTTTTTTTTTAGCCTTTATTTTTGATAGGACAGATGAAGACATGAAACTGGAGAGAGGCGGAATGACATGCAGCAAAGGGCCGCAGGTCGGAGTCAAACCTGGGCCCGCTTGAAGAGTAAACCTCTATATATGGAGTGAGCTATCTGGGGGCCCGACGTTTTCTTATTTACCCTGATGACTGCTAATATGGTTCAAACTTAACATCACTGAATCCATCACTAAATGTAGATGGACTGTTCTTGTATAGCGATTTTCTATTCTTAACGACTACTCAAAGGGCTTTTACATAGTACAGGAACCATTCACTTACATTCATTCTGCTGTACAAGGTGCCACTTGCTCATCAGACACATGTGTGTCAAAACACTCACACACATTTATACTCTGAGGGCAACTCTGGGTTCTGTGTCTTGCCCAAGGACACTTCAACATGAGACTGCAGGGCCAGGGATCTACCACTGAGCCACTGCCGCCCCATTAACACAATATTAACATGTTGTTCTATTAACACAGCCTTGTGTATAACTACACTAAGAGTAGTGCGTCATCTTTTGGCAGTTCTAAGCAGTGAGAAATGGCTGCTTTTATAATGCCTGGAGGATATCTGATGATTGAATAATTTAGTGTTTCATCTAATGATTGTTTAAATTATTGAGTACTTGACAGATTATTATTGTTTAGCTACATCAGCTTCACAATGGTTTGAAATTAGATAAAGTTAGATTAAAATTTATTCTCAATGCACACAGTGAATACAAGTACAGTTAAGCATCTGACCATCAACCGTGTCAAAGTGCATATAGAGAGATGTAAATTAATGCACAAAATCAACAAAAAGCATTATACAAAATGTGCAGTGCAAGTGAGTGCAGCTATGATACAGTATGGACAGAACTAATACGTTCTGCATACGTTTACAGCAAAAAAGTAGCCAAGTGTAATACACGGTATGAAGAACAAGCATGTAATATATATGTGGAGTGTAAAAGAAGCGATAGTGGAGTAAAATATAGATGTAGAAATACAAAAAGATACTGATAACTAGCAGTATAAATACGAGGGGCAGTAAGTCATTGTGGTGGTAGCAGTGGTATTGCAGTAATGGAAGGCATACAAATATATTAATATCTGCATTTTTAACCCCCATGTATTTGGTTATTTTTTTTCCTGATAAATTACTTGCATTACTCTTCTCTTTTTTTTTTTGGAGGGGAGAGCGTCAAAATTGTCATTTCAGCACTAACGTAGAATGACAAATTAAGTACATTCAGTATTACTCACCAAAACGCATTGTGTGTCCAACAAACGCACCGAGTGCATTTGCTTCCTCATAAAAACGTGCAAAACTGATTTTTTGCATTGTTACAGCCCTGTTCACTACCCAGCACGCTTCTTTTTCTTTGGTGATGCATTGCTATGTATCGTGGACATCTTACTTCCACCTGTAAATAAGTGGAGTACTGTAGTGTAAAACAAATGGATGGACAGCATCACCTGTTTGTTGCCTTTTTTCCACCAAATTAGCTCTGTTTCTTGGACCGTTTCTGTTCAGGATTCTTGGAACCTTGGTGCTATCTAGCCAACCAGCATGCGTTTCCACTAGTTTTAACCATTGTAACAATTGTAATCAAGGATGTGTCATCACCAATGGGTGTTGCACAGTGGAAGTAAACGGCAGTAGCAAGATGGCAGATTGCATTGGTTACCTGCAAGCTTTTGTTCTGGTATTACAGATACTCGTTTTTATCATACAAAAACAACCTTTGACCAACTACCCGACAATTTCTTACTTGACTTCTCCATCTCCGTTGTCTCTTTTCTACCTGTAGAATATGACGTGCCCACTGCACGTTATGAGAAAAATATGCAATATGTGATAACGTTGTCGAATATTGTGATATTATTTGCAATAAATAAACCGATATTAAAGTGTTCTACATTTCTGCTGCGTTCAGAATTCTGCTAAAATACAACAAATTGAATGTTGAATTAAAAAACAAAACAATGGAAAGGAAATAATTTCCAACTTTCTTTTACAGAACAAATTGAACATTTGAATTGGATATAAAAAAACACCAAAAAGGGACAGTTACTGTAAAGTGGAGTTTTTTTTCTTCTTTCACCTAACAAATAGTGTATCCGTGTGTGTGTGTGTGTGTGTGTGTGCCCGTCCATTTAGCATGTTGTTGGGGCTAACACTGCTAACATTGCGCCTTGGGTCATGGAGTGAATCTGCATTCTTTCTCTCTGTCTGTAGGGGCTCAGGAGGTTCTCATTGACCCAGGTATGGTATGTCTAACCAACATAGCTCTTAGTTAGACAACAATCTGCCTGTTTGCTTGTGGTCACATTTGCCCCCTGTGTTTGATGTTATTATTCATCTTATTAGCTTCCTGATTCCTATGGTTCTATTTTATTCTTTTGGAAATTGATTGATGTTTCCCCCCCTATGGCAGGTAGTGTTCTCCTGTGTTTACCCTCACCTTTTTGGTTTTGGTTTTTCTAACGTACCTGCTCTTTCTCACAGCCACACTTTTGATGATCAGTATCACATCTACGATTGAAGACTTTAAATGGTCACCATTAATATTTTCCATTCCTTATTTATTTAGGCCCTATTGTTCTAACAACTCACATTTCACTCTTGATTATTACACAAACAGCACTTGATCAAAACTTTTAAAAATCTTTTGCTAGCATATTTAGCCATTTGAACACAAGGTTACATAATCTCTATTGAAGCACCAGCAGGTGGCAGCTCATTGCCAATGTAGCGTACTTATATTTAAAAACTCTTCTTTGTTTACGCCTGTGCAGTTATTGCCTTGATGCGTGTGCAAATTGGCTTAAGAAGTAGTGCAATGCAGCATCTCATTATCCACACAATTGTCACGGTGACAGCACCACAGTGTTGCTATGGCCACAGCCCCGTTGCTAGGCGACACACTCTCACTTTGTATTCTAATCAGATTTGGCCAGGAGATGCACCTCGCAATTGCCTTTTGAAACATTTCAGGTGGGAGTTTAACTCTGCCTGGGATGTTAGCCATGATCACCATCTTGATCACATCTTAGGGACTCCATAGCCTCAGAATATTCGAAATATCACTTATTAAGGGAGAGCGGGCAAAGTTGGTATAGAATTAAATTTGACATTTAGTTTTAAATGGGACCTTCAGGAGGCTTTAGAGCTAGGAGTAAACACATATTTCACATAGTTTCATCTCACATTATCCATTATCTCTTCAGATATGTGTAAACATTGTGAACACTGTAAATCTGTGTCTTGGTTGATATATGCAGTATATTATGCATGTGGCGGTGGTAGCCAGGGCAGTGGCTTTCAAAAGTAATCTGTGGATTTAAGTTTCCCCTTATTCCTGTTGTCACTCCTCGTTCCCTTTTTCCTTTGTGGTGGAACATGGATGGACGGTCATTCTGGTGTCTTTCCTAAACTAGTTTTATACTGTCTTCTTTTGAGTGTAGGTGCCCTCACAGCCAATGGCATCAGTGCAGACACCAGCACTGAGATTGGACGTGCAAAGAACTGCCTGAGTCCTGAGGACATTATCGAGAAATACAAAGAGGCCATCTCCTACTATGGAAAGGTAATGACCAAAAACGAATCAACCAGTATCATTGTTGTTGCATTTAAGATACAAATGGATAATATCGTGTGCCCAAATTCAGTGTCATTAAACTGGGGGATTCAAACCCAAAATACTGTTTCCCCCTCTGAAAATAGAATGAAACGGCAATCGGTTCATGAGACAATACTCTTTGTGCATAATATCAGACATTTATATTCTAAATACGGGTTTACATGGACAACCAGAATATTTATTAGCCCTAAAATAACAAACTGCAGCATATCCATCTCATCAAACACTGACAATATAAAAAATTCTACCAAAAGGCTTGTATTGGCTCATTACGCAACTCAAAGCTCAGCATTGTCCGAGTCTATATCCACGACTTTCCACTCCCAGGATTGCTCTGTTGCTGATGGAAATTTCACTGGATTTCACTCATTTTGGCTGGATATCCGTTGCCTTAGGCTTCCTTTTGTGTTGGCATTTTAAACTTCAATCGATTCACAAGGACTACGGTTAACCTTTTTATCAGATCTCTGCAGGGTACATTCAGAAAGATCTGTCCAATCTGAGTTTTCTGTTGCACGACTAAAACAACCTTTGAACGTACACATGTTCCTTCCCGAGACATATTTGCAGAGGTACTGTGGCTCCGTTCAGCGCTTAGCACTGTCCAATGGGATTGTGATTGGATTAAAGAAATGGCAATAAACCAGAGTAGCTTTTTCTCCCATCCTGCAATGCTGTGTGGACTAGTCACACCCTCTGACTAGTCCACAAGTTCTGGCAATACGAGACTAGCATTGTCTCCATACTCATTTACGCAAGGACTGTTAATGTTTTTCCTAAATTCTGAGTCTGTGGTAACTTCAAGTAAATTGATATTGCATTGTTCAATGACAGACATCACAAAGTTCCTCACACAATATAAGAGCAATAAAATAAACTAAACTAAAAGTAAACAAGGGCAATTGAGTTGTCTTTTAAAGGAGTTGAAATGTTTAAGGCTGTATCTTAAAATGCAAGTGTGGTGATATTCTATTTTCTTCTTATTGGCAACAAGACTAAATCCAGCAATAGATTGATCTTCTAAACAATTAGTATTATTCCTCTGTACCACAGAGCTCCATTGTTTGAATGAAACAATGAGCCAAAAATTTAAAAAGTTAATATGCAAAAGTCAAAAATCTTTTGTGTTTCCTGGCCATTAATGGCCATTAATATTAGTTATAAAATGGAGTTGTAGAATGTTTCAGTGTTTACCATGAGACCTGTAGCAAACACTGGCCCTCATTTATCAACCTACCGTAGAAACCAGTGCAGATATGAGCGCAGAAATCCTCTCACGATAGGCTTCACGTGGGATTCATGAAACGTTCGTATCACACCAATCAGAGCGTAAGAGTACATTGATAAATGCAGCGGCTGGAAACAATCATAATTTAAATATTACGCCCCAATATATTCTCAATTTTGAGGCCTTGCCCCTACTGTTTACAACATGTTGGGACATAATCCAGCTAAGAGGTGGCACTTTTCAGAGGTGGAGATTGAAACCCTGACATCTCAGGTTCATCTCAGAATCGACTGCATTTTTTACTCTGTCTTGTCTCGTTCTCGTCTAAAGAGGACTCAGGATTTTATTTCAATTTTGCTAAATTGCCTGTGCATTGTCTGATTTAGGCCTGTGTGTTTAAAACTAGAAAATGCAACCATTAAATTGACTTGTATCTAATTTGTTACCATAAACCCCCCTCTCCCTGCCCCCTTTACACACACTCCCAAGAAAGTGAATGCGGGATACCGATGAAAAAGCTCTGGCTGTCTAACACAAATCTGGTCATGTTTTAGGTCATACGCATGTTTCATAAATGAGGGCCAATGTCTCTGCTGCTAGCTACAGGAAGCTCATTGTCTCATTAGGGGCATGTGTGTCAACTTCAGTAAAAGCTTAAATGAATAAATAATCTACAATTTTATAATTTATCCATTTATAGCCACTTATCTTGGTTCATTTTCCGTTAATTGAATTGATTATATTGTTAGGATGTATTGTTATGCAGCTGGGGAGCTCTGAAAATAAATGAGAAAAATGTAAAATAATACTTTAATACTTTGGCCGGGATGACTGTGAAACAGATATTAAATTGCATTTTATCTGACATTAAAAAAGTCCTAAAAAAATGTTACTTAGTGAACCCTTTAGAAAGCGTTGTAGAAAATGGCAGAGCCTTTGAAAAAATATATTGGTGGTTTATATTCATGGCCTGTTTTTAAAGATTCCCATCATCAGTAGCAACAAATGGGCTGATGGCTCCAGTATAAGGAAACTAAGTTCAGTGTCATGAGACCACTTGTACGCGATCCAGGTAGTAATGCAAAGCTCTCCGGTTTTGTATGTAACTGCTCATACTGTACATACAAAACCACCACTGGTAGGCAGAAATGTAGCTACCAGTCATGTGTTTAAAATGTATCTACGTCACCAGGGGGCAGTATTGGACTAGATTTGATGGAGTTTGAGGACATGGACAAAATACTGTGTTTTGAGTAGTATGAGACCAGTACATGCTGACTGCAGCTGTTTATTTCTGAATGCAACATGGTGACTGAGAGCATGTGTAATCTCTGGAAGTAGAACCACATCAGTCAGTGAAAACCATCTGAATTATGTCTCTTCATGTATTTTGAATCTTCGTGGCATAATATATTTGTACTCTCCTTTGACCACTGTACTTGACAAAGTAAAAAAGATTATTATTACATTATCCCTAATGCTTAGGGAAAGCTAGATAGGCTCATTATGCTGCCAGACTATTCAGAAGCTACTCTGTGCTTTATCTTCATTATTATAATTGCCTTTTTGCACTGACCTCCCTCAGCCCTTTTACCTGTAACTAGTTCATTCAGAATTAAATTACATATCAACACACAGCCATTTAGATATTAATTGAATTTTAATAACGAGACAATGAGAGTGGAAGTGGAGGGACAGCGAGATTAAAAGTATACACACATGTGCGCAGCTTCAAGGCCAAGCAGCAGTAGCTCAGCAATTTAGTGGAAGCACAAGCGGAGCAGTGGCTGGAAACCCCTGGGGGGAAAAAAGATCCACTAGGCATCCGAGTTATCACAGTCTGTCATCCTGCATTAGTGGTGACCAATGAGGGTCTTCATATGTTAATTAAAGAAACAGTCCCTCTGATTATGGAGTGGGTTCTAGAAGTCCAGGCGACCCTTATTGACTGTTTGTATTTCATTCATTCATTTCTCCCCCCCCCTCCTCCTCTTATCTCCTGCAGTATAAGAACGCAGGCGTGATCGAGCTGGAGGCCTGTGTGAAAGCGGTCAGGGTGCTGGCCATTCAGAAGAGAGCCAGGGAGGCCTCTGAATTCCTGCAAAACGCTGTTTACATCAACCTGGGACAGGTACACTATCTGACTGAGAAATTAATAAATGCTATTCCATATACACCAGATGATTAACATGAGCAGGATGGTGTCCAGTTGAATCATGGAGACCAATGCATTGAAGGAGCATTGAGTCTTGTTTCCTTGTTGACTTTAGTGTTATACACTTGTGGAAGTTGCATTTTGGACCAGAATGGCTTTCAAACTAGCTGTGAAGTCACTAAATCCTTCTTTAAACTCCGGTTTAAAGTGAGCGCAGAGAAACTTTCCCTCTTCAGGAGATGAATGTCTGCACATACATCATTCTTCACAGTGACGCTCAAATATCCACATGAAGTAAAAAGAAGCAAAACAGGCTTTTGAGTGGAGGGCAACATTAATGTTTTCTCCGTAACTGCAGCTCTCAGAAGAGGAGAAGATCCAACGCTACAGTATCCTGTCCGAGCTCTACGAACTGATTGGCTTCCATCGCAAGTCTGCGTTTTTCAAGCGTGTTGCAGCCATGCAGTGTGTGGCTCCTACCATCCCAGAGCCTGGCTGGAGGGCCTGCTACAAGCTGCTGCTGGAGACGTTGCCTGGATACAGCCTGTCGCTTGATCCCAAGGACTTCAGCAAAGGTACTGTAATCTTGGACACTTGGAGGTAGTAAGATGTTTTGGACTATGTGGAAAAACTAGAGATGACAGAGATCTATTTTACAACAATACAAAAGTTCATATTTGTGAAGCTGGAATCAGAGAATATTTGGTATTCTTGCTTGATCATAAGCTTAGACAATAAATCAATTGTCAACATTTTTGCAGAATCATGTCCGTTTATCAATTCAGGAGTAGTGTAATCTTAGAAGTTGAGGTTTCTACCAACACTCGGATTCATGTTAAACCTCAAATAAAGCAGTGACGGTTTAAAGTTTCATAAAAATGCCGGTCAACTATTGTGAATTGCATCATTTCTTAATACAATATAAAATTTGCATGTGGCAAACCGCATATGCACCATTAATAAAAAGGAAAAGAGAAGATAGAACCTAAAAATATCCCATCGGATGACAGAAATTGGCCGATCAATATGTGAATCAATATGATCAATTTGTGTGCTTATTTCCTCATGTTCAAACATCATCACTCATTTTACATCTAACAAAGAACGGCTAGGCCCTGATCTATTGAAAGAGAAGAAACGAGACATGACAACCTATGTCTGATTGCAGGGACCCAGGTTCCATTTAGCCCAAGATTATTTGTTGTGGGAGATGGGTCAATCCTAAACTGGATGGATAATCACATAAGAAGCTGGGTCCAGACTAGTTTAATGATAGCCAGATGTGGATGGATGAATGAAGAGGGGGGCCGTCAATCCAGGACTGGGCTTGTGAGATGGCTAGGTTGGCGACGTTTGAAAAAAATGTCATTAACGGAAGAGACCCGTAAGATGGACTTATGGTGTTGTCATTTAAACTTATGTTTATTTGGTTCATGGCTTATTGTCAATTTTGTTATTATTTTGTTGAATGGTTTTGAATATTGTAGCTACTGTGTCATCTTATCTAGATTTTTGTCTGGGCTGGTGGTGATGATGGGGGTGTTCATGTTGCGAGTTGTATGTTTTGCAAAAAAAAAAGAATTGTTAATCACAACAAAAGAGGTTAAACTGCAGCACTTCAAACAAATTACAACAAATTTCTTCAACAGAATCCAAAGTGGACGTGAGCATAAACATACAACATTACAGATGTGTCATTGTCATACTCACTGTATGATTTATACATCCTTTAAATCATCATATATTTTGGATAATTTCCAGTGCCCCTCTTTTATAAAACTATGGAATCAGTGTCTTTTGTATAATGCAAATCAGTACCATAATTAGAATTTTGCGCTCAACGTGAAGAGAGGCAGTGTTGTAGTACTCAAGATCAATCTTGGACTGAAGACCGATCTAAAGACCAAAATTTGAAGGTCTCGTCTCAGAATCGACAGCATTTTTTACTGTCTTGTCTCGTTCTCGTCTAAAGAGGACTCAGAATTTTATTTCAACTGCAGGGATTTTGCTAAATTGCCTGTGCATTGTCTGATTTAGGCCTGTGTGTTAAAACTAGCAAATGCAACCATTAAATTGACTTGTATCTAATTTGTTACCATAAACCCCCCTCTCCCTGCCCCCTTTACACACACTCCCAAGAAAGTGAATGCGGGATACCGAAGAAAAAGCTCTGGCTGTCTAACACAAATCTGGTCTTGGTGTTTTCTCGGTCTCAACCCCTCAAAAGTCTTGGTCTCGGTCTTGATACGTCTTGGTGGTGACTTGGTCTCTGTTTAGGTGGTCTCGACTACAAAGCTGAAGAGAGGTTTATGTGTGTAGTCAACATTGACAATAAAGAAGTAGAACAGAGTGCACTAACAAACAGAGGAATTGGTCTCCTCCTATAATGGCTAGATTTATTTATCCATTTATTTATCAAGGGGCACGAGTTAAGTAGTGCTGTGTGGAAAGGAAAGGAGGAAATCTCCCTGAATGAATCTTTTTCAGATACTGAAAGCAGTACCCTCTTGCATGATCCAGATGATGTAAGTGGCAGCAGTGTTGAAGACCTATTTCATAAATAGGAAATGAAAAGCATTGCTTCATTCAACCTCAAGCTTTGCTGTCCTTTTCAAGAGTGCTCTTCAAGCGTGTTCTGCATTCAAGCCAGCACTTTCCTCGAGGAAAAAAAGACCGGGGCTTTTGTAAACTCATTGGTAAGGTCCTCTGTGATAATGGTGCGTTCCATTTACCTCGGAAGTAGGAGGTATGAATGACGTCACACCCAAGTTAAATTCATTCCATTTACAAGTTGGATTTTCATTGTTTTCCTTAACTCTAGCCAGGTAAGCAATTGTTAGCAATGCCAGTTTATAACATTACACTGTTTTTTTGTGTGGATACATACAGCATAACATGTCCACAGATAGCAGTTGAACATGCTTATAACTTTGTTACTACAGCTTTTAACAACTGTTACAGGGCGCAGTCATGTTGGATTTTGAACTTGGGCTACTGTGAGGTTCTTCGAGTTCAGAGCTTGGAAATCCGAGGTCAGGGGGTGATTTTTCCGACTTTGACCTCTGAAAATCCCAGATCCGAGTACAAATGGAACACACTATAAGCCTTTTGGTTCTACAGACTATAGACCCTTTGCCCATCGCATCCAGTCAATGGCAAGCGCTGGCAACACAAATTAATGCTGAGTGTATCTCAGGGACATCCATATTGGATGCAGTTACAGGACTTTTCCCAGATGGGCTGTTAATGTCTGGCCTAGTTTCCTTCTGTAAACTGTGAATAGAAACTATCTGCAGATTGTTTGAGGTCAAGTGTTTGCACTTAGACTGTGAAAGGATGCTTTTAGATGGTACTAAGAATGCTTTACACCAACAGCACTTAACTATTGATGGCCTGGGCCTTGCGATCATAGGAGTATACAACGTCAGTGTGTACCACCAGGATTCTTTCCCCTCCTTTTTATACACTAAAAGTAAATCAATGTGTAATACAATGGCCATTGAATCCGTTTTTAACGCATATCTCCACGTCTGTTTCATAACATTTCTTTTCTCACTTTCAAAATCTAGCATTTGAAAAGAAGCGGATGCTTTTACACTTTGTTTTTATTTGTTTATATGTGGGCATTCTAAACACAAATCTGGTTTCCAGTGTGCATTTGACGATATAACTTTTTGTCAAACGTGGCTAATGTATTTTATCACAACCTCACACAACTTTACATCTCAACTTCTACAACCAATAGATTGCTCCTAATCATAGAGCAACTAACAATTAAAATGTGCAATTTTATTATCTTACTGTGATAAAATGGAATATATATGTGATATATCCATGTTAAATATTCTTGTAATTAAATGCCCTTAAAGAACATTTCCTTGCTCAGGTACAGTTATTTTATGGCAGTTGGCAGACCTAAAAGTAGAAAGTAATTTAATAGTAATATAATAATAAGGATAATTAGTGAATCAATAAAAAGTAAAACAGGAGGGAAGATGGGAGCAGAGGTCCCAGTTATATTAGATTGGAAAAACTTCACATATGGGCACATATCTACAGTACATGTATGCAAGTTCACTTTGTTATAACAGAGGAGGTAAATGGGTGTCAAACAAAGTTAGAACTGGAAATGTTCCCTCGGTGTCAAACAAAGTCATTGTTGACAATTAAAATGTTGTGATGAGTTGCAAAATTTACCATACCATTTTGCAAATTAATATTTTTTTTTTATAATTTAAAGGTTTTATTATCGAGGAGAATAAGGGTGGCATGTGACATTTCATCACTCTGCACAGTAGAAAATTGCCCTTGTTTCTTTAGAGGCACAGCTCCTTTTTAAGTCAGGTTTTGCATGGCAGTGCGACTGCTTGGCCGTGGCACCACGCTCGTTATCTTGGCGGTGTGTTAAGTGGATTGCCAGACACCCCCAGTTCAGGTCTGAAAATACCACAAATGAAGTCATTTTTTTTTCATGTTACAGTGAGAGCGTCGTCCTCAGAAAATCCTCAGAAAGTGTCCTTTGGATTACTATTCTCCAGATAAGCGCTGGTTTTGGCAGACAGGTGGAAGTCAGCTATTTTTAGACTGCTTAGTAGGTGCAGTTTTTATGACAGAAAAAAAATGACTTGTGAAGGAATTGCATTAAGATTGAGTTTGTTCAAATGGCAGAAGAAGTCAGGGTGAATAATGACCATGGCAGAAAAAATGCTGATAACCGAAAAGCATCGTGTTTTGATGTTATTGGAAGTGGTATTTAAGCTGAGGAAACATCTGAGTGTTTACCAAATAACCTCCCTTCCTCCCCCTGGCCCCCGCGGCCTCCTCGGCACATCTTTCCTCTAGTTTTCTTTCCCACTTAGTGAGTCAACAGTCGAAAGCTGGGAGTGGAGCAGGAGATCTCATAAGGGGGCTGAGGGTATTATGTAACAGTTGGTGTCAGGCTGGAATGTTATTAAGATGTCTTGTGGAACTCTGCAGAGCAAAACACATTGGCTAAGTTAGCACCAGGCCTGAGCACATGTGACAGGCAATGGGGGTGCTTCAATTTTAAGAGATGCTCCAATGAAATGGTTTGAGTTTGATCCAATTATGTAGTGGGCTTTTTGTGTGGAAGCATGCCAAATACAGACTTATGAATGTTTGTCATGCATTTGTTGCATCGCCTCAAGCAATAATGTTTTTCACTGAACACATTCAAGAGTATTAACTAGTAATTATTAGTTGTCATTGTGTGCTGAAATCAGGGCAGGGAGATATGGTTAAGAATATTATCACTAAATCAGTATGAACATTCCTTTGCAAACGCAAAGGAATGTTCAATGAATTGATCTGTATTCTGTTACTCATTACATCAGACATTTCTCACATGTAAAACAATAACTTCAATAATCTGAAACATTTTTTAAAGAAGTATTTTACTGCTTCTTATAAAAGAGGGTCTTTTATAAAACCTGGCTTAATTCATTCCCTTTCACTCAAAAGGTAGTAGTAAACGTGAAACTACCACAATGCACTGTGCTGCACCAGACCAACAAACGGCATCGCTGGTGGGTGACTTATTGCGAGCTTGTCCGCGTTGGCACAGAATGGAGGCCTGCATGCAACCAACAATATCGTATTTCAAACGGTGCACTAAAATCTGTTTCTAAAAACATTTTAGGCAAGAAGTAGGGAATACAGTAACCAAATATTGTTTTATATTTCATCAGCACTGTCTAGTTTTACAGTTTATACGAGTTATGTCTAACATTAGATCAACAATGAGTCTTGTCAGCCTTGTGAATGTGAATTTCTCTCTGCCGTGTCTCTCTCAGGTACCCACCGAGGCTGGGCTGCTGTTCAGATGCGCCTCCTACATGAGCTGGTGTACGCCTCCCGTCGCATGGGCAACCCCGGCCTGTCTGTGCGCCACCTGTCCTTCCTGCTGCAGACCATGCTGGACTTCCTGTCCGATCAAGGTCAGCTCACAATAAGGCTTGAAAGCATTAATATTACACTTTTCTTCTGTGGAATTCAAACCCTATGAGGTGCTTCCAGTTTCATGTCCAGCCTTCAAAAAAATATATATTTTTAGAAACAGCCACCCTGTCCTTTGGTGATTGCAGCATTATACCTTGTGCTTAATAGTATGTGATGCACAACAAAGCCAACTTTTTCTTGGCAGGAGTGCAATATTGTGCTCTGACCAGAAATCCTGTGCTGCCAGTTTTATTTTTTATTTTTTTCTTCACTAAAGCAGTGTGACTGGCCACTAGTTAGCTATGGAGCATGGGAATAGAGGGAGGAAAGGAGATGAGGTACAGTGGGTACGGAAAGTATTCAGACCCCTTTAAATTTTTCACTCTTTGTTTCATTGCAGCCTTTTTCCAAAAATCAAAAAAGTTCATTTTATTTCTCAGTAATGTACACTCAGCAACCCATCTTGACAGAAAAAAACAGAAATTTAGAAATTTTTGCATATTTATTAAAAAACAAAAACTGAAATATCACATGGTCATATGTATTCAGACCCTTTGCCGTGACCCTCATATGTAACTCAGGTGCTGTCTATTTCTTCTGATCATCCTTGAGATGGTTCTACACCTTCATTGGAGTCCAGCTGTGTTTGATTATACTGATTGGACTTGATTAGGAAAGCCACACACCTGTCTATATAAGACCTTACAGCTCACAGTGCATGTCAGAGCAAATGACAATCATGAGGTCAAAGGAACTGCCTGAAGAGCTCAGAGACAGAATTGTGGCAAGGCACAGATCTGGTCAAGGTTACAAAAAAATTTCTGCTGCACTTAAGGTTCCTAAGAGCACAGTGGCCTCCATAATCCTCAAATGGAAGACGTTTGGGACGACCAGAACCCTTCCTAGAGCTGGCCGTCCGGCCAAACTGAGCTATCGGGGGGAGAAGAGCCTTGGTGAGAGAGGCAAAGAAGAACCCAATGGTCACTGTGGCTAAGCTCCAGAGATGCAGTCGGGAGATGGGAGAAAGTTGTAGTAAGTCAACCATCACTGCAGCAATCCACCAGTCGGGGCTTTATGGCAGAGTGGCCCGAAGGAAGCCTCTCCTCAGTGCAAGACACATGAAAGCCCGCATGGAGTTTGCTAAAAAAAACACCTGAAGGACTCCAAGATGGTGATAAATAAAATCCTCTGGTCTGATGAGACCAAGATAGAACTTTTTGGCCTTAATTCTAAGCGGTATGTGTGGAGAAAACCAGGCACTGCTCATCACCTGTCCAATACAGTCTCAACAGTGAAGCATGGTGGTGGCAGCATCATGCTGTGGGGGTGTTTTTCAGCTGCAGGGACAGGACGACTGGTTGCAATCGAGGGAAAGATGAATGCGGCCAAGTACAGGGATATCCTGGACGAAAACCTTTTCCAGAGTGCTCTGGACCTCAGACTGGGCCGAAGGTTTACCTTCCAACAAGACAATGACCCTAAGCACACCGCTAAAATAACGAAG